>JAPYZU010003816.1:0-12418 GCA_030523005.1 Tryphoninae sp. B BG-2022a | reverse complement strand
TAACCCCCACGAGCCGTTCCCCAAGGCAACGAGGGTTCGGCCAGACCAAAATCTGATCAGTCTCAATCAACTCCTCCGTCCTAACACATCACCCTTCCGTTACCCGTGTCTTAGCGGTAATGTACGCTTCACGTACTTAGAACCTCGTGAAGTGTACTAAGGGTTCCGGAAAACCCCCGTGGTTCAATATAAGACTTCACTTGTGTCAGAGATCTTTCGTGGCGCTTCACGTCCCCCGAGATCTCTCCGTACCGCGTCGATTATCTCAAGCAACAATACGCGTCGAGTTGTTCTCGTGTATTTCAAAACCTCGGGAAAAGAAAACTATTGTATTCTTACTAGCGTACGAGTCCGGCGAGTCGAACTGTATTCCACGCACTCGACTTCTGCCGACTCAGTGAAAACTCGGCATCATAGTGGCAGCGTCGAACTCGGCTGTGTAAACTACTACGAGCGCCTTCGTTGTGTGTGAAATAAAGACGAACAGTGGCCATCGTGTGTATAATCTCTCCGGCCTAGAAAACCGTAGACCGACCTTCCCGACGATTCCCGCAATCCGCCGGCGTCAGCAGTTCGGAGACACCCACACACACGCGAGGACTGGAAAACCAGGTGAGGTGCGTTACGCCGCTTTGAAAAGCGACAGAACCCACAAGGCGAGGCCCCTGACCCTCGACTCTAAATATCGATTAACAATTAAATAAAACGAATTAGGCCGTTACACGAACCTAACAAAAGTAAATAAAATAGTCGAAGATCTGGAAATAATTATTATGCCATGACTTTTTGTTATAGAAGTCAAGTGGTCAGCAACCGCTATCACCACCACCACCGCCACCACCAGCACTAGTAGCCACGCCACTGCCTGGGCCATCATGGAGTGACCCGTGCCCCCTCGCAGGCATGTAGCACGTACAAAGGTCAGTGCTATACTTACAATTAGTTAATAACCATCACATAACAAAGCTAATAGAAAAGTATTGTACCATTTTCTTTTTATAGAAACCGGGAAAAAAAGCAGCGCGAGTACACACCCAAACTGGGACCGCGCAGCCGGCACCGGTGCCATGAGAATGGCGACATGCTCCATTACCACGTGTTCATGTGCTACCGGCACATGTTCGTGCGCCGATGGCACATGTTCATGGGCCGATGGCACACGAACATATGATGTCCCGTTGCGACGGGAACATGCTCCTGTCCCATCGGCATGGGAGCATGCCCCACTTTAACGGGCACATCAATTTGCTAACGACTCGAAGGCATATGGACATGCTCCTATTCTACCAGCACCGGTGAACAACGAGCAACTAGCGTTAGGTCAAAAAAGGGCTTACGATTGATGGGTGTACGCTCAGAATTTGGAAGAGCAGCTGGAGACATCGAAGACGACAATCAGAAAAATAGCAGACAAAAACAGAGAGCGCGAGCTGCTCGCAAGGCAGCGAAATACAGACGCCCAATTGAGGCGTCTGCAAAAAAGAACGCAGCGCGATATTTAAAAATATTGTGATGTCGCGAGTTATTTATTAATTTATTTATTGTGGTTGGAGCTGCCGACTCGACTACGGAACGCCGAGGTTGTGAAGGGGCAGCGTAACGTCGCTGCTTGGATGATCGGAAACTTACTAACTGGCTAGCCTAAGGAGAGGGTGGTTTTTATAACATTGACTCGTGGGAAAGACGCGATTTGGTAGGGAGAGAATTTGGAAGTTAGAACGTTCTGGAGGCGGAAAACGTCTGGAAGATTCTAGGAATGGCAGCTGTTTCGGGCCTGAGGTGGGTCAGGCCATAAAGATTAGATGTTTTATGGCGGGATCGTGGAAAATGGAAAACATGTGGGATTGGGCCTTTATTGAGAAACAAAGATTATTTGTATTTCGAAGGGGAGATGCACCTGCGATAGCGAGGGTGCAGGTGTAGGAAGTCACGTAGGTAAAAAAGGGAATGCGAGAGACGCGTGGGAAAAAGGAAAAAGAAAAGGTGAAGGAAATGGATCACCGTCACAATATTTATAAACAACTTTTGCAATAAAAACAAAAATATTTAATAACGAAGAAATTGAGACAGCGATATTTCTTTTCAACACGAATTTTAGAAATATCCACCCGACGCGGCCGCGGTCCGTCGGCTGCCGGGGTTCTAATGACGAATTTATTATTTCCTTTATTGCAATTTTGGGCGCCAGTCAGTTTGACGTTACTGACAACGTAACGTTTTCTCTTGACAAATAATTGTTTAGCCGACTCAAGGGGAGTTCCGTCGGAGGACCGTGCAGGGAGAGCCTCGTGAATCAATAAGACTAGCGATTGGCCGAAATTGACAAGTTTATTGGTACTTACAAAATTGTTGACAAATTCCTTAACAATTTCCTTCTCGAGGTTGCCTCCACCAGTTTCCCAAAGACTGTTACAATGTTGACAAAGGAGAGGTTCGAAGACTCGAAACCACTGCTCTTGACAAACACGTTACGAGGTGATCGTAAAGACAACGGACACCACCTCAGTTTTCACAAAATATGACGAATAACTGTAACCTCTCGAGACAAATACTACGTTCGGTGGTTAGTAGGTTAATTTTCTAACTTGACCCTGACGCTAAGACAGCTTAATCGTAAGTGTCTGTCGATCGAGATCGATCGACAAAACGGGTCGAAGGGCGCCGCTGACGGTCGATCGTCGCGCCAGCGTCCACAAGTTCTGTGGGCCTTTTGTCGAAAACTACCGAACATTGACGGAGCGCGACCAACTCGTCGACGCTTTATACCACGTCGACTTTTAATACCAAGAAACCTGCCATCGCGACCAATCACTGAGCTATGTCGAATAAAAAATTGATTAGACTTTAACGATATTGCGAGACTTTGTAGGGAATCCAGTTATATAAGGTGTATACAACAAACATTGGGACCAACACCTTTATGAACACAACCTTGACAGCTTTATTTAAGTAAGTAGGACAATATGGTTAAGAGATAATAGGTTGATCTTGACAAAATATTCTAAACAACATAGTACTAGACAAAACAATTTTTTGTATTTCGTTGGAATGATAACGCGGATTTCCTCGCCGTCATTCAGCTCCGGTCGTTCGTCCATCAGCTCGTCCAGGGTTCGTTCGATCCGGGGTGAGAGTAGCGCCTTGATGGCTAGACGCCCCTTCTCTTCAGTCAAATCGGTGGTGGTTTTCTCCGATGGATTGGCAAGAGTAGTTGTCGACAGGAGGGCGTTCTCGCGAATGAGAAACGCGCGAACTCGGTTGGGATAGTCCTGCGGATCGTCAAATTTCGCCTTTACTCTGCGTTTCAGGACCTCTTCACCCTCATTCACCAAATAACGGTGGTCCTTGGGAATCACTGCCGTGGGCCAAGTTGCATGATTTAGGCGCAACCAGTCGACGAGATCTCCGTAACGCACGTTGCAGTCAGGGCACTCCAGGCTATACAGGCTAAGATCTCTTGCACATCCCGCGCACCGGCCTAATGCGAACTCATGTTCTACTCCATGCGGGTAAATACAGTCGGCAGTGTCAAACCCATCAGCGCCGCAGATTTCGCAAAAACCTGGTCGATAAGGTGGGCCGCAGTTTCGAAAATGGTGTTCCTTTGAACGGCAATTGACGCATCCTGCGACATGTTGTTTCCCCACGGAACTGACAAAGGTTTGTGTTCCGCGATCGATTTTACCGGCTTCTATTTTCGTCAACAAGATTTCCGCTCGTTTCTTGATGATATCTTTCAATAATTCTTGACTAACGATCCTGCAGTCAGCCATATAGAGTGGTTGTTTCTTATTCGTTGGGTCCACTAGCTCTGGGACACCCAAATCCTTCAACACATCGACAAAAGAAGGTATCTTGTCAAAAGGCAGCGGTTTAACCGTGACTGAGGGAGCGACTACCGCCTCTGGTTTGTCCGTGGTTCTTAGCGGCTTCCCGGTTGCCCTAGGTATGCGATTTCGAGTGACGCTGTCAGCGTGTACTTGCGCTCTTGTTATCCGAGTTGGTTTTGTCAATTTTAATTTCGGGGGCGACGTCGAATATTCTCGGTTATATAGGGCGTTCCAACGACGCTCGACACCATTGGCGCTTGGGATGTCGAGAAAGAAATCTCCGGTAACAATACATAGTACTTGTTCAGTTGGTCAGGCGAAAAGAAATGTAACGGCGAGGATGTTGTGCTTTTTACTAACCCAAGCACTGCTAACTCCTTCCACAATCTATCAGGATCGCGAATTCCTACCAACCTATGAAAGTTGAACGTACTCCTTGCCTGCCGTAGAACAGTACTTAGTTCATTTAGAAAATTCCGATATATCTCATTACCTAGCAGACTTCTTGTTCTTTTGTCCTGTTTATACAATGTGTTCCGTCGTCTAATGCGCGATCTTAATTCAGGAGTCAGCCACAAAGCTATTGGTCTACACCTAGCAAACTGCTTTAAAGGCGCATGCACATCAAGCTCATTGAGCAGAGCCCACTCCAATGCAGCAAGAGCCACTCGACACACTCTAGCACACGCCACAGTCATTTGATCACTGGTCAAAAGGCATTGAATACTACGTAGACGCACCCGCACTGCCGATTTAAATGCCTCACTATCGAAATTGCGAAAATCACGGCGGGATATAGAGCTTCCTATGTCGCCGGGTCTATTAAAAGTATACGAGAGCTCAAGTAAATCATGACCCGCAATAATCGGAGCAACTGATTTCTTGAAGCTAATCACCTTCTCACACGTATCAACAATTATTACGTCAATTAGCGCATCAGAGGTTGCTGTGCGGTGGGTGGATTGAGAATCAACTGTATATAACGAGAGAGAAGCAATCATATCACAAAGATACTTTGATTCAAATGAGCTAGACAATAGATTACAGTTTAAATCACCTGCGATAATAATATTCTTATATGTTGAGATAAAAGTATTGAAAACAGCAAGAAATTCATTAAATAATCGACCCTTACGAGGCCGGTATACTGACGCAAAGAGTAGGGAGCCCGTATTCGGATAATGTATATCTAGTAAGGGATACTCCGGCGACTTAGTATAGTGGCCAGGCGAAGCTGCCAATACCTTGACTCTCAATATTTCATGAAAATAACACGCCATACCACCTCCTCTTTTCCCATTTCTATCATTCCGAAGCAGAAAGTAACCAGGTATCTTGACAAGATCGTCAAAGATTTCCGGTCGGAGCCACGTTTCAGAAATTGATACGATATGGTAAAAATGCCCAACCAGAAACGCTTTAATATTATCAATATCACCAAGCAAGGAATTAGCATTAAACTGAATAATCTCTAACTCTCTAACTTTTCCACTGATTTTCCGGGAGCTATTTTGCGTGATGACTTGACCTCTCAAACTAACGATGATGGTAGGGGTAGTCAAATCATTTTTTTAGATCATCGGCATGTTTAATAATTATTGCTGGTTGCCCATCATCCCTCCTAGTATGAATTCTCCACTTCCTCGCTCTAAACCTACTTATAGGACATTTTCGCCGCATGCTCCTTCACTTGCCGCAGTAGTTTGTAACAGTTAGCAAATAATAGTTCATTAATAGAGATATTTCCACTGACATCGATCTTAAAAACATCGCAGGCCTTAAGGACCTTATTGGAAATCTTAGCTTTAATTATTGCGTCACGCACCGCAGCTGACGTTAACATAACTACAATCGAAAATGATCGCTGCTCAGAGCCACCTCCCCGACTCGAAGTAGGAGCTTGAGGAGCAACTTGGGGATGAGCCTTGCGAAACATTATACGTGCTCCTAAGATATGACTCGTCAAATTCCCTACCCCTAGGGCACTAACAACTTTCTCAGGAAAAATGCGCGGAGCATCAGATATTAAGTCCGGGATTCCGGCGATCACTATTTCCGTTTCGTTATCAACATTGCTTTTCGCCATAGAATACTTTGCATTTACTTTCATTTGTTCTAGCTCTCTAGTAAGTTTTACATTATTAGCCTCAAGAGCCGTTATTTTATCGGTATGCACTTCTATGGCTTGCACTATTTTGGGGATATCGATCAGTCTATCGATATAGTGGCCGTTGACTCCGATAACAGTAGGTGTGAAGGTAGGAGCAGAGCGAGAGAGAAAGCAGTAGTCGTCGCCCCGAAGCCGGCGATTTCCAAGAAGAATAGGTTAGGAAAACCGTTAAGGCGAATTCGTCGAATCTCTCGTCATTTACTGGGATTCTACTGATGATGACGAGAAACCAAAATCTATATTCGACGAAAAGAATTTTTGTGCGTGCTTTAAATCTAAAACAAGAGACACCCGTAGGCAGAAAGCAGCAGTATATGCTCTCTTATAAGGAGTCGTTACAGAACACGTCGTATCGTCGTAGTCACCAGAGAGATAGATAGATAGAATTTATTAATATGCCCTAGCATGGCTATAGGGCCATACAGAAACACAATTACAATGTGAATTGTGCAAATTTTTTGAAATACATAAGTTATAAAATAAAAATAAAAAACTCAACAAAAATCCTTAAACTTAATATACATGGTAACTTGACCTAATTTCCGTGAGGAATAATCTATTTTAAGTTTATCTTACTTAATATGAAATTTGCTGATCTTGGCATTGCAGTATTGCGGCTTAAACTCCTATTTTATCAGGGACGAGGCTACATTTCAGTGTGCAGTAAGTAATCAAACAAACGGAGTGTAAATAATTCAATTGATTGGGTACCCCTGATCTCGAACGGCAACGAATGCCAGAATGATGCTGCGGCTATCTAGAAGGAGCCGTGGGAACAGGTCGTTCGGTGATGCGGTATCGAGAAGACATGGTACTCAGCATGTCTCTCTGACCTACGCACATCCCGAACTTCCTGAGGTAATATATCGCGTATGTAATGAGGCGTACCCAAGTTCAGCGAGCGATAAACAAAAGTCTCCAGGAAATAGAGCCGCCTGTTCTTTACTGATAACCATTTTAGTTGGTGCCGGTAAGGAGTTATATTTACGTCGCGCCGTAGATTAAATATAAATCTTATACAGACATTCTGTAACCTGGCCAATCGATTATCTAAGGTGTTGGTGAGATCGTGATAAACAAGACAACAGTAGTCCAGGTGTGATAAGACGAGCGACTGAACAAGACGAATCCTGACATCGGTAGAGAGTGATGCCTTATGAAATCTAAGCTTATAGAGCGTTCCGTGAACATTGCGCGAGATGGTCGCTATGTGGTTATCCCAGGATAAGTCACTAGAAAACACTACTCCCTGGTTGCGCGCATCTGTCATGTAACGGTAAAATGGCAGTGCCGAGAAAGACAGGCGGCAGGCACACTGATTTCATTTTGGTAACATAAGCACGACTGCCCATAATAAGTACCTTTGATTTCTCGACGTTAAGACTCAGACCGTTGACAATGCCATACTCGACAATGACATTAACGTCATGAGACAGTTTAACTATAGCAGTGTTTAAATCCGTCGGTAAACACTGCAAATAGATTTACGTGTCATCTGCGAACACCATGTGATCACAGTATTTTAGGTTGACACCGATGTCCTTGACGTATAACGAGAAAAGCAACGCTCCCAAGCACCGATCCTTGCGGCACGCCTGCAGACAAGTGAACAGGATCAGAATAGTCTCCTCGACTATCTGAGACGACTTGAGACCGACCACACAAATAGAAAAAGAACCATGTTAAAGTTGGTTCAGAGAAACCAAATCCTTTTAGTTTTCGGAGAAGATTTGGGTGCGGCACGCTGTCAAAGGCTTTACTGAAGTCAAATAGCACGAGTAGCGTCAACTTACGTTCATCTACTCCCCGCCCGATGTTGTCAGTAATACGCAGAAGAGCAATTTGCGTACTAAACGAATGACGATATGTAAATTGCCTGGGGTTTAAAGACATCATTTGCATCTAGATAACGCGAGATTTTACTATGAACAACCCGCTCAAATATCTTACAATTAGATAGTTCTGACAGTGTCGCAATGGGCCTAGTATCTGATGGTGATCTCGGTGACTTTATTTTAACTAGAGGACGAATAACAGCCTCTTTCCACTGTTTCGGAAAATGCGAAAGCTGAATGGAAAGATTGTAAATGGCCACTAATTGAGGAACCAATAGTGCCTGAGATTTGAATATCAGAAATAGAGAGATCCCGTCAGGCCCAGCGCGTAAGGACGTCGACACAGAATGATTTAGTTGCCTCTGAACAGCTAAACCAAGTGATTGGGGTGAACGAAAAAGCATCTGGAGTATCGCTAGAAAGAGATTCAGACCATATTAGCCTAAACGAGTCGCCTGTAACAGTTGGCAGAGACAGATGCATAGTATGCATAGTATAGTTCATTAGGCGAAAAGAAATGTATCGGTGAAGAAAAGAGAGAGAGAGAGAGAGAGAGACAGATTGATTGATTTTTTGATTGATTGTTTATTTAGCTTTCTCAGCTATTTGATTCTATACTATTCTGTACATATTTTGTAAACATCTTTACGCTATTGCGTCTTATTCTATCTTATGCTATTTTATGCTATGATAGTGGTCACAATGTGGGGTTTTAACATCCGTTTAAATATCTCGATGCTTCTGCATGCCTTAGCCTTTGGAGCTAGTTCGGTATATCTTTTTACTCCTTCTGTAAAATACACATTTCTGCGCACTGCACGTCTTACGTAGTTGTAATATAATATTGCCAACTTGCCTCATTTCCCTCTCGCCAATTATTTCTTTTATTTTCAGTTTGCTTTTTAACTGTTTCGGTAGCAAATTCCTTACCGCTTCAAAGATAAATATACATACATTATACTCGTATTCTATTCTTTGTCTTACAGTCATGAAGTTTAGCGCTTGCAGCATATCCCCTATCCTTGTGCGCCTATCACATTGTAATATTATTCTTATCTCAAAGTGTGGAGCAGTTATCGCTTTATATGCTGTACATCTGGCGTATGCTAATAAGTACTGGCCTATTCTATTCAGGTAGCTCGATTTCTTTCCTATCTTTTTCAGTATGTAATCGCAGTATTCGTTGAACCTTAATTTGTTATCAATAACTATCCCTAGATTTTTCATGGTTTCTACTTGCTCTATCTCTATCCCATTTGCGCACTTGACTACGATACTTACTCTCACCTGTTTTCTAACACTTTTAATTACCATAAATTTTGTTTTTGATGTATTCATTTTCAGTTTGTTTCTACTCAGCCATTTCTCTATCACATTCATTGTCGCGTTCATCATTATTTCCAGATCCATACTACTTTCCCCAGTCACATATATTAACCTATCATCGGCGAATATTCTGATTTCACAGTCTTTCGGACAAATTGTAATTATATTGTTTATGTATATAATAAACATTACGGGTTCTAGTACCGATCCTTGTGGCACACCATGTTCCGTCTCAGTCAACCGTGACCCTTTCTCGTTGAATCGAACTTTTTGTGTTCTATTGCGTAGATACGACTCCAGCCACTCTAGCACGTTTCCTCTAATTCCATATCCACATAATTTTTTTCACTAGGATTCCTCTGTCTATTGTCTCAGACGCTTTCTTCAGATCCATGAATATTACCCCTACCATCTTTCGCGCGTTTATACTTAGTTTCCACTCATTTACTACAGCTTATAACGCTGTTTCACATGAATATTGCTTTGTGAATCCCGATTGATAGTCTGATATAATATTGTTCGTCGCTATGTACATTTCGACCTGCTTTTTTACTATTGTTACTATCAAATAAATCCCGTGGAAGTCTCGTATATAAATTTCGTAACAAATTGAGCGCATATCGCAAAGTACTTGGATACAACAGCAAACAAAATCCACCGACAGTACCGAAACTTACAAAATGTGATGATAGGACAACTTTATTATTGCAAGTTACACATTTTCCCAGCAAAATTATTGAATGAAGTTTTGTTCTATGTGTAGTGTCTGAGGATGTTATGACGAGCGTGCAGTGGCTAAAGCATCATAAAGAACAGTGGGATGAAGTCACCAATCACTGGAAAAAAACAACCGAGTTCCGAAAAATAACTTGCATTTTTCTACCATATTGGTGACAGATTTCATCAATTAGTGGAGTGTGTTGGAGTCATCAAAAGGTTACACACTCATAGATATAGATTTTCGTGCCTCATTCAAAAGTGCAGAAGCTGAATTTTTTTTACAGTGAAGTGAATTTATTCGAAAAATTCAGAATGTCCGACAAGTGGTGACCCCAAGTGCTAAATTACTAATGGATATTGAGAACGACAGAGTCATCAGGAAATAAGCCCGTCAAGAAAAAATGTTATATTGTAGATATACTATAAACAACTTTCAGTTATATTGTTGTACACGGGAAGAATATAATGTTTCTAGGTTGTCGTATCGTGGTTCAAATCCTCCAGCTTCCATTTTTTTACCACCAAGAGGTCGGGCAACAAAAAATACAAAGGAGCATTGGAAGGCGTCTATGACAGAATGTCAGGAGAGTCTCATTGTCTATGTGGGGGTAAGATTTTCTGACCATCAAAAGTATTCACATTCTGAAATGAGATACGTTATTCACATATGCAATAAAATATCCTATAGATTAAAAAAAAGACTAAAAAATATATGAAATAATTACTTTGAATGCAGTTAAAATGAGTAATTGAACATAGGGAACTAGATGAATTTTTTGTTTTCGGAAGGAGACAAAAACCGAAGTGCTTTTCGATCACTAATATACCCAGTTGCCTGAAACAATTAGTTATTATTATTTGGATTAAACAGCAAAATTTTTGTTATGTTCTGGGAGACATCGAAAAATCGAGGAAGAATCGATCCGCCAAAATGGCCAAGTATGGTCTCACCGTCCAACCCTATGTTCCGATCGTTGGACCGACGCTTCAAGACATATCTGCATATTACGTCGTAGTCGATCGTTCAACCCTTTTTCGGAAACGTGAGTAGTGGGTCCTCCTATTGTCGGAGGTTGACCCTTTATTAAGAATTTTTTTGTGGCTCCATCTGAGATCGGATACTGTGACCTTGATATTTTGATTTTTTTTGGTTTGCGGGGTTTGAAATCTCGATTGGGAAAAAAAAGAAAAAAAGTTGTTCATTGTCTTAGTAATTCAAAAAGGTGGAGTACTTATACGAATTGGCAATTTTTTTTGCTTTAAGAGTTCGCGTATTTGAAAAAAAAATATATACCGTAGTTTGATGATCACAAAATAGTATTTTGGGTAATATTGAACTTTGAAAAAAAAAAAATTATATAAAATGCTAACCCAGATAGCTCTTGTATAATACGGACCGACTCAACTATAGCTTTCGTATAATACTGACCAGGGTCCCGAAACACAAAAAAGAAAAAAGGAGAAGAGAGGTCTTGAGATGGCCCAGGCCGAAGACGCTACGGGTCGCCGATCCCCCGTCGCAGAGTATCCGGACGACTCTGACGCGTCTGCCAAGGAGGCCAAACCCAAAGCTCCCGACTCCCTACGCCAAGAGGGAGGGCGATACCAGTGTCGGGCGCTGGGACCCACCCCGGACCCTTTTGATAATCTCGAGGTGCCGCGGTTGCATCCGCAAGTGGTAGGGGACGCTCCCGAGGCAAACCCGCGGTCTCGCACCCCGCCGAAAGAGTCAGACGGGAGGATCTCTCCGTCTCTGAAAGCAACCGGGTCCCGCAGAGACACCAGCGACCGCTGTCTCCCCATCGCGCCCTTCAGGAGGCGCGGCAATGAAACCTCTCGTTCTCGGGGCGACGGAATGAGGATGTGGAGGATTTCTTTTCCGTCGTCGAAGAAGGTCGCTTCCTGATTCCTATCCGAGATGAGGACCTCTTTACGACTCTGGCTTTCTGCTTGAGTGATCTCGCGCGCACGTGGTACCGGCAAGCCCGAACCACGCTCGAGAATTGGGAAGCGGCGATAGCCGCGTTCCCAGAACGATTCTGCGACCCGACTACCAGATCGCGCTACGCGAAGAGATAGCTCGCCGGACTCAAGGAGAAGCAGAATCCGCTCTCGACTTCATCAGCTGCATGGGTGGGTTATTCGCACGGCTAGAAGAGTGCACAAGTACTGCCGGTCTCATGATTACTCCAAGGAAGACCTCCTCCGTTCCCTCCCCGAGGCCCTCACCAGCGATGCCCTAAGGTGGCACCGATTAGAAGATGATAGCTGGGCCTCATACGCCGAGTTCCTCCACTTCTTCCGATACCGGTTTGGCGAGGAAGTGACCCAGGAGCGGATTCGGCATGCGATAAATCTTCGCACCTAAAGCCCGGATGAGCCAAGTGGCGAGTTTATAGACAAATTACGGACATTAGCCCTTTACACTCGACCGGCGCCGATACGGCGCCCGGCCAATTTGAAGTGGCAACTCGAGCGGCGCCGATACGGCGCCCGACCGATTTCAAGTATCAATTCGAGTAGCGTTGCTGCAGCGC
>JAPYZU010003815.1:0-16113 GCA_030523005.1 Tryphoninae sp. B BG-2022a | reverse complement strand
TCCAGTATTCTTACAATTTTATATATTTTCCATATTGTTCCACTTTGCTATTTCTTCCAATTTTTATATTTCTTCAAGAATACTTCAATGTCTTACAGTGAGAATAATTTCTAATTATCGTGTTTCTGTAAAATTTGTTTTACAAGTTTATGTTTCATGATTGTTCTAATTTTCCATGTCTTCCAATTTCCAGTATTCTTACAATTTTATATATTTTCCATATTGCTCCACTTTGCTATTTCTTCCAATTTTTATATTTCTTCAAGAATACTTCAGTGTCTTACAGTGAGAATTATTTCTAATTATCATGCTTCTGTAAAATTTGTTTTACCAGTTTATGTTTCATGATTGTTCTAATTTTCTATATCTTCCAATTTCCAGTATTCTTACAATTTTTGATACTTTCCAAATTATTCCACTTTACTATCTCTTCCAATTTTTATATTTCTTCAAGATTCTTCCATTTTTCTATTTCCTCAAACATCTTCTAATTTCCTTTTTGTACAAAATCTTTCCATTTTCCTAGTTTTTCAAAAATCCTTCTAATTATGGTGGTTGTACAAAATTTTTCTAATTTATATTCCTAGGAAACTTGCTTATATCATTTTCCCTCATAAATTTATTTAATATCGTTGCAATTCAATTTTGTGTTAATTCTCAAATCAACAGTAACGCATTCGATCAGAAATTGGCAGTGGCGATACTTCGAATACCCCAGGGTCTAAATTGTTCGAGTATCGCGAATGGCGTTGGCGAGGAGGATCATTCCGGTGTACTGGCACAGAGCAGTTATGATCTCGCAGGAAATACTCTGATGCACGCCGATAGTGATTTATCGATGAGCAGCAGAATACCAAGAGTTCAAAGCGTACCGACGATAGGAACGCAATATGTACCAGGCGACAGTGCTCACGTCATGAGAGACTCACCAACGCACTTCAGTGCGAGAGAACAATTAAAGAACAAGAAGAAACACGCGGCTGATAAAATGTTATAGTGAGTACAAAATTCATCCTCCAAACAAATCTCGTTCCAGCAGGAAACGTTACAATTTTGTTTATGACATTTTTATGACTAACGTTAAACATAAAAATTACAGCGATAAGAAGAACGGTATGGGTGAGCCAGAGTATATGACTGTCTTCCAGAAGAAACATAAAAATGGTATAATCGACGTATGGTGGCTGTACGACGACGGAGGTAATTCGTTAACGGAAACTTAACACCGATTACTTGAATAATTCAACGATAATTTTTTTTCAAACTCATTTGTAAATCCCAGAAATGATTGCTTGTTTCGAGCAGGTCTGACAATACTACTGCCTTACATAATAAGCACGAGAACTAACTGGGAACATTGCAAGATGCGTATATTCGCTCTTGCTAATCACAAGCAAGAAATTGGAGCTCAGGAGAAAGAGTGAGTTCCTCGTGCCACAGAATTATAATCGTTTGATGTGATTTAATTCTTTTGATAATTAAAAATCGTCCAAATTGTTCTTTGCTTGTAGAATGGCTGAGATAATGGCAAAGTTTCGTATAAAATACACGAGCCTGAAGATGGTCGACGACATAAGCGTAGAGCCACGTCAGGAGACTCAAGATTTCTTCGACAAGCTCGTAGCAGACTTTAGAATGAACGACGTGTCCGACTCCTCCGGTAATTGCCACTCGTAAACGTTTCTAAATCGTCGATCGAACCTTCCGTTCGTGACAATAATCATTAACGTCTCACTACGATTTTCTGTTCCAGACTGTGTCGTGACTGACGGTGAGTTGCAAACGCTCCGAGACAAGACACACAGACAGCTGAGATTACGTGAATTACTTCTGGAAAATTCTAGTCAATCCACCCTCGTTGTAATGTAAGTATACTTTTTTCCTTTCCTACAACAAAAAAGAAAACATTAGAGACATAGAAAATTTACAACGCATCACTATCAACTAGACTTCTATTTTACATTTGAATGGAAAGTCATGCTTTTCGAACAAGAATGATGTGAAGATAAATAAGAACTTTTCAAAGCATCGACTGTTATTAAAAAATATAAGTAGACTAAAATGTAAGAGATTAGAAAGAAATTCTAGTCCTAAATGATACAAAATTTCAGGTCTCTACCTATGCCGAGAAAAGGAGCAGTTTCCGCGCCTCTTTACATGGCTTGGCTCGAGGCCCTGACGCGCGACATGCCACCGACCATACTGGTACGAGGAAACCATACCTCGGTTCTGACCTTCTATTCGTAGTTCACCGATGCGCCACAACGCCAAAGCCTCGATTCGCTTCACACTCAAACGATATCGAGCCAATTTTCTCATTAATTATATTTACCGTCGCGATACTACGAAGAGGTTTTTAAAGAACAAAAGCTCCCTCGACGAAGATATAGATAGCGAAAGAGGCGTAGCAGACAAACAAACTAACAAAGAAAAGATAAAAAAAAGCAGTATTCAAGTATTTCACGTTACGAAGAATTTCGTTTTACGGCCTGACTTAAGAATATTATTATTTATTTATTATAAACGCGAGACGATGAATTAACGATTTAGGACTCTTCTCTGACAACCTTTTGTCATCGTATTTGATTCATCCAGCAGTAGGATCGACATTAGTTCCTTGTGGTCAGACAAATCCTAGAAATGAAAAGAAAACAATTATTATATCTTCCCACGACTCATTAAGAAATCAATAACAGTATTTATTTCTAAACTCGTTTAGAGAGAGCGATGATTAATTTTCTTCCTTCGTCCCAATTCATTGTAAGCCGGAATTAAATGATAATTTATTAATAATGACAAACAAACAAGACGTTCGTTTGCTTTATACGCTTGAAACAAAAATTATTTTCACTCGTTGAAAAATCAGGCGAGTAGGATGAAGTGGAAAGAACAATATAATATTTTACTTACGTTACACGTTGATGAGAAACAGTGATCGTTCGATTCCCATGGAATATCCTTGTTTCAAGACCGTGCCAGGATCACTTCGTTCTAAGAATCTGTACTTCTCGTACGCGAACGAATACCCGTAAAGGACGAATGTCTGGAAGGAAACGAGGCAGGAAATGATTAACAGTGGTGTAAATTCGTGCAACAAATTTAATTCCCAAATCGAGCAATCACGAAAGCCCGAATCACCGTTTCGTCCTTTTGCAGACTATAACAAATGTTTGTTTGTAAAAAAAACTTATTTCATGTACAAATTATTGTATGACGTAATGCCCGAGACTGCGACAAACTCGTAGCACCAATCATATATTTATTTTTTTATATCTGAGAGATTCTCCGAGGCAGTGTTTTTTGGCATTTAGCCGGTGCGCTGAAGTAGACAAGATCATTACATTATTTTTTAACTCCAAACCGAACATTTCTGTTAAGGGATGGTTTACTAAAAAGAATATTGAAAATAATTGGTTTTCGTTGAGAAATAGTTTTTGGGATTTTCTACTAATTTAATAAAATGTTGAATGTATGAGAAACTAGGGGAAAAAATATCAGCCTTGTAACGAGGGAAATGTTACAAGCTCCCATGAAAAAAAATTAACTCGGAGAAGGATCTCTTACATACAACCGCCTAGTTTACATAAAAGTTTACCATCTTATATAAATTACTATATTCACTGCGTAGTGTAACAGAATGAAAAAAAACATATATACATATATAAAAATAAATGACTCTTTGAGAAAATGTAAATTATATAAATAAAAGATCTCACTTGTTGAAAGTGACTTCGTAGAGTCTCGCAAAGACAGGTTGTATCTGTTCGAGCATATCAGAGGTCAGCATACCGCGCTGTTTTATCTTAAAAGCGGCTGCATTACATTCTCTTGTTAAGCGAGAAGCTGCGTAAGAGGCGGTCATAGCGGGTGAGAGGGCACATTCGCTAGGACCAGCATTGATCGACCACCACCAAAAAACTGCGAGGGCACCAGCGAGAACGTCGCCCTGACCACCGCATCGTCGACCTGATCCAGCAAGAGCGCACGAGACTGTCTCTGTGCCCTTGTGACCATCGACGATAACATCTTTTGCACCTTTGTGGAGAATAACGATATTTTTACCGATACTGTCGGCCAAATGCTTGACATCAGACACTTTCACAACAGGCGCTGGCTGAATAGATTTTTCGAGAAAAGCTTTGGCCAAACGACTGAACTCCATTGCATTTGGTGTTAGAATCAAGCCTGGATAATCCTTGACGAGATCAGGCTTTTGACTTATGAGAAAAAGACCATCGGCGTCTAGTATCAGAGGTTTCTTCTGCTCTTTGCAGATATTTATGAGTTCGGCGATATTCTTAAATATCTTCTCATCTCGGCCGAGTCCTGGACCAATGAGGATTACGTGAAGTCTATCCAACCATGGTTTTATCTGCTTTATGGCATCATTCTGATCCAATATCGGATGCACTATTGGTTCTGGATTCATGGATTTTATCGCTATCCCAGCATCCTTTGAGCAAAAAATGTGGACCAAATCTGCACCGGTTCTTAGAGCACTCATTGCTGCAAAATACGGAGCTCCTGTATACTCCGCACTACCACCAAATATCCCTATTCTTCCATCTTGTCCTTTGTATTTTGTTGTAGCCAAAGCAGGGACTATTCTTTGAACAGCTTTTTGCATTCGATCATCGACCGATACTAGGGATGCCATCTTTCGAAACGAGAGCCACGAACTTCCACAATTTCTGTAAAGCACAATACACATTTAATTTACATTAAACGGTGAGAAAAAATGCTATTGAAAAGTTAACACAAATAAAAAATTAACTTTTATATTTTCTCTAAGTCTTGGTGATACTTTGAGAAATTTATGTTAGTTTTCTTCGTTTGTCCAAATGATTTTTTTTTTCAGCGGGTAAGTGAACATATTGGAAAATTTGACGGACCGAAAGTTGAGTATTTGAAAAAAAAAAACAATTGAAAAGAGCTAGAACAAAACACAACATAAAAATAACAGGAACAATGGAATTATATGAAAATATGAGATGAAAACCTGCGAGCGTAACAAAGGCGGGTATGAAACCAGAAGTATCGCAAGAGAGAAGTCGAACGCATTACACACAAGTTGTCACACGATTTATTATTGAAAATCCCAGATGTATCGCAGAACTGACAAGTTTCGAGTCATCGCAGTGCTCGAACCGAATTGAGGTTATCTGATCAGCTGGCAGCCGGTTTCCACCGCCGGAGAGTGGCGTGATTTGTTTATATTACCACCAACGCTCTCTATCGGTACAACTCGTAACTCTCATATCCGTATGATGACGAAAAATAGAAGTTTGACATTAAATTTTACCTCTTTCAGTCCGTATGATGACGAAAAATAGAAGTTTGACATTAAATTTTACCTCTTTCAGTAATTAATCAATTTCTACATTGGTTCCCAATTGTTAAGTGAAATTTCTACAGCACATTAAATAATAATCGTAAAGACCCGGTGTGAAACAATGCGAAGCAAACAAGGAATCAGTACATGTTGAAGACCGCAGTGTCATAAGTAAATATGCACTCGTTATATGTCTACACACAGCGCCATCACCGTCACCGCGGAACGCTTAGTTACTATGATCAAACCGAAAAGGTGTCACAGCGCCATCACCGTCACCGCGGAACGCTTAGTTACTATGATCAAACCGAAAAGGTGTTGATTTTCCATCAATACATTTTCATAAATTAATCGCTGATGCCACTCCTCGCAAACTTCATATCAATACATTGCGAATATGGTTTTGCTTTAGCTTATTATTGATCAAATATAAGTTGACACAATCGATTCAAATCAGCCATGAACGTTTAAACTATTAAAGCGGATTTAAAAAAATGTGTGGTCACGTAAAATTGTTTGTTGGTGAAAAAAGAAAATTGTTTTATATAAAAGTAAATATTAAGTAAACCGAAAACAGTTAAATGCTTGTCACAATTTAATCGTCACTTTGAGTCAATCGCCACACTGGAGGAAATTACTTGCAGGGCACACATATTGTCATACATCTGTGAATTTTCCTGCAACAACGACAATCAACGAAAATACCATATTCTTTTCCTATGTATATATACCTCGGCTTGTCTCTTCTTCATTTACATTAAAAAATAAACTATTATTCTACAAAATAAACTATTATGCATTGCCTGTGAATTGAGAATCCATATTTGTTTATATTATGTACAAAGAGAGGTATGACCAACATTTGGTTATATATATTTAAAAAATATATATATCAAAATGTTCATACTCAAAATTATTTATAATCGCATGTACAGTACGGATAACAGGATTGTTATGTCTTTCAGCCGTGTAACCTCGCATTCTCTTCGTTAAGATAAATCTTGATTGGAGGACGACACTTGAAACGTTCGTGTATCTCGTATAGATATATACGTACAAATAATTGTCAGTGCTCTAATGATTTTTTCTTTAACACGATAAGATTTGTTTCATTCTTCGTTGTTACTAAACTCAAATTCGCCTAGACCTGGTATCTGACCGCATAAGTTGTGCCGTTCAAGAAATATTCATTTTTGGCTTGTATCAACATAATCTTTTTCTCTAAAATTCTCAACGATATTTCGAATCGTCAGGAACACAAAAAAGTTCATAGGACTCGCCTCGCTCTCTTCAGCTTTGTACAGGCATTCCTCCGTAAACTCTTTTCGCCATTCTTTCTTTATATTGTACACTTGAGAAATTTACAGAGCGCAAACCGTTATTCGCGCACAGGCTGCAAACCTTGCCTGATCTTTTTCTCTCTCTTTCTGTCTTTTGTCACAAAATTACACAGCACGAGAATGTTCCATTCCCCAATGCCGTGAATTTTTTTAAACAAATTGCTCGGAGCTGTTGGCACTAAGATCGAGGAGTCGCCACGCTGATTTTGGATTGAGCTCGGTAGGATCCCGACACAATACCCAGATGTAGTTGACCCTCATTACTTTTTCTGGATCACCCTCAACGACTTTGTTGTTGGCGTCTCTGACGCACATTATTTGTTGCGATTGAAAGCTTATTATCAGAACTGGTCCTTGGTCCATTACCTTGCCCATTACAAGATCTACGTTGTCTATGTCTAGAAACCAAAGAACCAAACGTAAGTTTGTTTAATGTCAGAATAGATTGCATTATCTACAATGCAGTCAAAATTGTATTGTCAAAGAAAGGAAGAGCAAAATAAATAGAAAATATAATGCGAATCTTTTGTCTACAGCCTAGCGTTATTTACCTAAAATTTTACTGTCCAGTCGGTATGACAATTTTCTAGCTTGCTGAAGCGGTTGAGCGATAAGATTGTAAGGTGCCTCATGACACCAGTCCTTCAGAATTTCAAGATCGCCTCTGATCATAGCCTCGAGAATATTTGGTATTATGTCGGTTTCACAGTCTCTCAAAAATTTTACTTTGTCAAAACTCGGATCCAGCTTGCATATCTCCGTCAGTGTTTCCGACAGTTCGGTTTTCTGAAATATACCGCCCATAATGTCGGTTACTTTGTCAGTGAGTAGTCTCGATGCGCGAATCACCGGATTGTCGGACTCCTCGTACTTAATTTTCCAATCAAGAACTTTGTTGACGTATTGATTGTTGTCCTGTAAAAAAATGAATACGTTTTCATGAAGAATTTTGGCATTAAAATAAATAGTTATATAATGAAAGAGAAAAGCGAATTTGTTACTTTGAAATTTTGCCAGGACTGATAAAACTTAGAATCTTTGTGAAGTTCGACCCCCATAGCTTCGGAATTAGCCTCGTATTGTCTGTCCTCGACGATGTCCGACATTTCTTTCCTTTTTCGTAGTTTTTTTAATGGCACGTAAACTCTACCCTCGATACCTTGTTGATCCAATTCCTGGCGAACGGCCTCCGCCGTTTGTGATATCGTTTGAAAAGCTCCAGTTTTGCCAAGTGCCTGACCTTTCTCCGATATCGTCTCGGCTGCGCCTTTGGCCGATTTCGATATTTCCTCTCCTATCTGACCAGCCTTCTTGCCAATTTCTGACTTGCTCGCCTCGTCTAAAACTTCCTGAACCTGTTGTTGATCATAAATACATGAAAATTTTGAAATTGGACTTTGGAAAATAGAGAAAATAAAGGCAAGCTGTGTTTTTCACTTACTCGTTCTTTTATCGTATCGAGTTTCTCCTTGAGAACTTCCGAACTTTTACTCGCTTCTGATTCTACAGTCTGAAACTTTTGCCTTGCAGATTTCAGTGCATCCGAGTGCTCCAACTTCTCAGCCTCTTCACGAAATTTCTTGAGTGATTCCTTCATTTCCTTGTTCTTCTGCATTTCTTGCTTTATATTCTCCAGAAATTGGGAGAAGAAATTTGGTCTTCTCGCTGAATTTGAATACCATCGAATCTGAAATATTGTAGTACGAGTTCTTATTTTTAGGCGAAATTATAACATGTTGCTATTATAGTCATTACGATCATAACAATTGTATCATAAACTGAAACTACAACAAACCGATTTATACTCGAGCCGTACGCTTGGCATTGGCCTTGAATAATCATCTAAACATCTAACTAAACAGCGTCCTCTGGAACCTCCAATAAATATTCTAGGCGAATGAGTTGATCGGGCTGCCATGACCAAGCCTGCTCGGCATGCTGCAATATTCTGAAACTGTAGGGTTAAAAATGAGTACATCATTTTATGCAAAAAAAATTGGTCAGTTTTTCCTATCAATGCTGTATGAAGTTGAAACGTAAAAATAACATTGGATTGATCAGCGATATGAGCAAAACGATTTTTTAACGATAGAAAATCCTGTAGCCTTGAATCATCACGTATGTGCATAATTATTGAAACACACGCAATAGTTATTATAATGACGGTATCCGGAGTATGTAACCATGAGGAAATAGTACGTGCATGATCCTAACCTCACAAGAAGACCGCAAAAGCCGACATTGGAATCGCATGATTAAGCGAATGGAAATAAAAATTATATGACAGAAACGAAGAAAATCATAGTTTATCCGTATCATTGATATACGTAATGTCTTTAGTTATTAATCGGGAATATTTACCATTTTGCGAGCGTTTTAGCTTGGGGGGGCTTCTATAAAAATCTTGAGGAACGAGGCTACAGCCATCTTCCTATAACATCACGTACTAGGAATTCTGTCGACTATGAGCAACCATTGTTATCGGCATAGCAATGTGGCTCGATAAGTTAGTGCGTAACCCAAATCCACTTTCAGCAGCGGTCGAAGGTCACTCGGTAACTGCCAAGGGTCAACATTTTTTATCGTCCAAAAAAGCTCCAATTGGAGGTTACGGGGTCGAAAATTATCGCGTAACACGAATATCATAATTATAATCCTGTGTCATTTGAATCGCCGCGGCGTTTACCGTATAGATGACTATGACATCTTATGGCCAATTGAACGTGGGTACAAAATAGTTCACCCTTTAGCCGCTAAGATGTCGCAAAACCAACTTTTCAGGTTTCAACTTTTGTCAAGCGCTGCTGATTTCCCTCTTTTCGTTCATATTATTCCGATATGAATTTGTTATCGCGTTCAACATAGTCTCTGAACGCAGTCATAAATGCATTCCCCTTCTAAAATATTCATCATGGTCGTTGAGGATGTATATTAAAAATAGAGAAAGTATTCGGATTCATCATAAAATCATAGAGTCTGTGACGTCATGGAAAAGTGACAAATTTTCAAACATGATGTCACTGCTATTGCTATTCCCGCCCTTGTCACGTAAAAGGTGGTTACCCGGTTGTATGTACGTACATGGGAAGCATAAACAAATATCGGTAAACGTGGCTTACGTGACTTGTACTGTAAGGTCGTCGTCCCAGGGGTTCACCCCCTTCATGCAGTGTCTAAAGTGTACGCACTTCTGTTTAATGTACGTAACAAAAACTGTTTATGAGTGTATTGCGTCACCAACGACACTAGATTCGAACGAAGATTGCCACACACGTTGATATGTGATTAACGAACGTACATTGCCTCCTTTTAATCTGCTATCGGCGTGAGCCGTAAGGTACGAAGTTCAACGATCTCGATTTAGGTTATGTTCAAGTTTTCTCTTTCAATAAATTATTTTTATAATGATACTTAGGTGGACAAGGAAAACAATCATAAATTAACATTTACAGGGTAATGACGACTCTGGTTTTTGGAATCGGTATCGGCTTATTTGTTGTCCTCTTACTCTGGGTAGCTGCCGCACTCGTTTTCGCCGTATCTCTCAGAACAGAAAAGAAAGTAGGTGCTATAGCCGTAGCCGTAGCTGTTGTAGTTACGATAATTTTGGTCGGAGTACCCAGAGGATCGGAAGAACCTGTCGTCAGGGAAGACAAGGTATGTTTTTACATTTTATACCCTGTCCAATTGCCATTGGAAAATTTGATTCTCGTACCAAAAAATTGAGAACGTGAGTCACTATCGAAATTTAGCAATACACAGAAGGGATATTTAAAAATTGCAATGTAAAAACTTTCATGTTTTTTAAATATCACACTATTTTCCAGCCTTACGATCGTCTATTCATCTGGCGAGTGATACTCTTGGTCCTACTAATAATTTCATCGATACTTGGATTCATAGGATACATAAAATACGAACTACTGGAAACCATCAAGCCTCAAAGAATAACCAATTGGGTTTACCAATAGACGCAGTCAGATAGAAATATATACATCGTGTATTTGTAAATAAGCATAAACATGCTGCGATACCTGAGGAATCTGACAAAGACGTCGACGCGTAGTATATCATTGCTGGGACGCAGCAACAAAAAGTTCGAGATCAACGACAATACTGAATTTGTCGACAAGGTTATGAACAGCCGTGTTCCAGTGATTGTTAATTTTCATGCAGAATGGTGCGATCCCTGCAAAATACTAACTCCAAAATTGGAAGAGCTGATAGGACCGATGGAGGATCTGCATCTTGCCATTGTTAACGTCGAGCAGAATCCAGAATTGGTTCACACTTTCGAAGTAAAAGCTGTACCTGCAGTTATAGCCGTGTCGAACGGTCTTGTGGTCGACAAGTTCATTGGCCTCGTCGATGCTGGAATGATAGAGAATTTAATACAAAAATTGACCATAAACAAAGCAGCGGGTTCCGCGGATAAAAATACTTAAAAGGACGTATTGTCAATTTTTTTCTGTGACTTAAGATTTTTCTTTTTGTATTCAAGATTTTCTAATGATTTTCTGTCACGGGCCGTGCAAGTGATCAATATAGTAGATTCTTTTTTACTGTTCTCTGTTCAAATGCAATGCTAAAGGAAACCTTCACTAATTAGCCAACGATCATTAATTGTATATATACATAATTTTAAGGATGAAATTATTGAGAAAAATCGCACTTACGACACGATCGCTCTCTATTCTGTACCATATCTAACCTCCACCGAGTAATCTTCCGCTACCGAATCAAGGATAGAGAAAGCGGGCTTGTAGCAGGAATATAATGGAATATAATGATTTTTTTTATATAGAGAAAAAAATAGACGCCATGATTCTGAAAAAAGTAACATGTGTTTTTTTTGTTTTATTTATCATTACTTAATATTCATTGCAATAGTAACTTTTTGTGTTAAACCGTATTATAGATCTCTCTTTCTTTCTTTCCATTTCTTTTCGATAGTGCATTTACGTACTACTGCAATAATATAACATAATTACAAAATGATTCTATTTATCTCAGGAATTTATATTACAATATTACGTTTTTGTTTTTTTTTTAATGAACGCGACACGATGCCGAATTACGACGCACACATTAAGCATAAAAATCATAGAATCTCATCCATCGTAATCCTGGACATCATGAAACGAATCAAACTTTCCATTCACGACAGATAAAAGATGGGAGGGTGCCCTTGTCTCTTCTTGTTTCAACCATTCGAAAAATTCGATAATAAACTCGTTACTTACAAACTAGATTCGCATCTAAAGCCCTGACAAATTATTCCATCTTATCCACGGTTTCTTTTCTTCTTTTTGTATCTTAAGATTAAAATCGATAGTTATGGTATTTATTGTTTGCTCAATCCATTCATACACACGTTTTTCATTGTTGTATTTTCCATTCGCCCATTACTTTTCTTTCATCGAATTTCTTACACCGACACTAGTCGATTGCTCCAAGGAGCTACTCGACTGTTTCTAAACTTCATAATCTTTGATCGAAGGGAAAACTTGGACCGATCGAAGTAACGTTTCTTTTTTTTTAATATATCTTCGACAGTCTCTTAAGAGAAAATAGTAATTATAGGCCAGAGAAGCAACGACCTGTGCGTCTTCGAGGTTTTCGATAACAATGAAAAATGATTTTGTCCCTCTCATTATTTTTTATTTGTTTTCATTTTTTATAAATCCGTAATTACGGCCAGCAATTGACAGACTAGCTAAGTTTTCTTTTGTTTCAGTATCAGTCAGGTGTCTGTCGATACACCGTGATAAGGCAATGCTGTGACTCGCTGATAACTTGGAGAGATGTCGAAGACCATGACGACACAAAACAATGAACAAATACTGTCGTCTTACCAATCTCTCGGATGAAAAGACGGGACAACCAAGAACGATTTAAGCTAAAAATACATTTATACAGCACAGACTGGACATCTCTTCAAGAAAACAGACACGTATTGTTTTCATTTGTTATCGTCTAAGTAATGCATAGATATAAATTTTCTCATCTTGAGTTTAAAAATAAACAAAACAATGAAACAGAACAAAGACAAAAGTGACTCTGCACCTTCGACCCACTCATGAACAAGCAACAGTCCTGATTACATTGATCTATAGAAAAATTCCCTCCCAAATTCTCGACTATAGATTTTCAATAAATTATTATTATTTATTCACTTTTATTTTTCCGTTTTGTTTTTGTTTCACGACGAAGAATAAAATTCTAGATTCTGTTGAACGCTCTTTGTCGTGCGACGTTCGATGGACATGTCTTGTTTTCTTTTTTTTTATCTGCTCGTTTATATCACCGTTGAAAATCTGATGGCCCTCGAGCAACGACAGCACAAGTTGGCTTATCATTAACTCCTTAACGAGATTTTCTTTACACGAATTTGTTTTCCTTTACATCTTTACCAACGCTTCACGAACGTTCTATCATCGAATAATAGTAACTATGTATGTATATAATTCTTGTATGCCTTGTGTTTACACGTGTATTCTGGCTATCTACAGCTTAGGACTATCGCATAGTTTAAAAAAACCTTTTCCTTTTTTTTTCACTTGTAACAAAACGTAGAAAAACACGAATGACAATTATGTACAATTGTTGACCGCCATGGACAGTTTCGAAACACCACAAGCTCATCGTTCTTGTCGAGTTGAGTGTCTCTCCTCGATTGGACGAAAATATGCTCGACGAAAACGATGACCCTCGAGTATTTCATTATATACAGACATGTTTGTTTGTTTCTCGGACAATTCTTCGCCTCGTGGCTGGAGTTAAAGCTTCACAGAGACTTTCGACTCTTGCCTTGCTACGTTCCTTCTTCCTCCAGACTCGTATATGATACATGATATAGTACAACGATTTTTGTATGCGTCCATTAGCTGCGCCACTCTTCCGCTAGATGGCGAAACGCTAGATGGCGCTTCGCGATGATTATTTAAGTGTTCACGCTACGACCCTGGCAGCTTCAGTTATCGTGGGTATTTGCGAAGATTAATGAGATAACAATGAAATTAAAATTACAAAAAAAAAGAACAAACATAATTCTCGACGAGTTTTAAACTTCTGCACCCAAATCGCGCACTCCTTGTTCAGCGATGGGCACATATTTTTCGTCGATTTTCACAAGAAGTATGACTTTGTCGACGTGAGAACGACGATTAGGATCTCGATGATTCGGTAACCAACGATGAACAACGCAACCTTCCATGCCACGCTCGGGTACCCAATGCTGCCAACCGGTTCGACCTCCTTGCTGTCTCATTCTTTCATCCGGCCAAATTACATCTATTCTCCTGCCGAGGTTTATCGCGTCGTACACCTGATTTGGATCCATGATCTGTGACATTAAGAGAAACGTGTTAAGACCAAGGTTTGAGATAGTCAAATAATAGATAGTGGGGTGGGGGATTAAAATTGTATTTTTGTTTTTTCTCACATTGGAAGTGGACCAAGCGTTAAAGTTCATTAAGAAGAGTTGTTGCAAATCGACTAAAGAACAATATACTCAAAATTCAAATTGATCTTACGTAAAGTTTATTTGTTATATAATAAAGAAAATCATGAGTTTTTGTTTCCATAAAATTTGTTATAAAAACTAAGCGAAGTCATATAAAAATGTGTGCAAAATTTCAACAGACTTCATCGACCAAATGATCCAGATACTCGTTGTATAATGTTGTAATTTTTAACACAGGCTCTTATGGGAGATTGCGAAAAGGGACGATTTTCAAGAATAAATATTGTGGTTTGGGTTTGGGTTTATGCCCTTGAAATTTTACACACATATACATATGACATCAAAGAACGTTTCTGCAAATTTTCAGTGAAGTCTAATGGAAACGCTGTAACGATACGACTACCTTAAGGTAGTTCTATCGTGATATTAAAATCAAAAAATTGTTATTCAGTTTTTGTCAAATACAAAATGGTTTGCCGGCTCAAGTTAATAAAGAAAAATTGTTGCAAATTGACTAAAGAACAATATACTCCAAATTCAAGGTCATCCAATGTAATATGTACTTGCTGCATAATTACAAAAACTGCGAAAATTCTTTTCTTTAGATCTTTTTGAAAAACTAAATAAAGCTTCTTTGATGCTGCATAAAAAGATATGCAAAGTTTTAGAAGGCTTCACCGAGTAGAAGCCAAAATATTTATGGATGAAAATACAACGAAATCAAAAAATTGTTGTTCAGTTTTTCTCACATACAAAATGGTTTACAGGCTCTTACACACATATACATATGACATCAAAGAACGTTTCTGCAAATTTTCAGTGAAATCTAATGGAAACGCTGTAACGATAGGACTACATTAAGGAAATACAAACAAAAGTTACCATGTATTTATTTTCATTGTACTTACTCGAACCCTCTGTGAGATTTCATCCTTTTCGGATTTTCCAGAAAAGCTCGTCTCGCACTTGGATTCTTGTTTGATGTCGCTGCTGCTTAGAAGACCAGTAAGACTCGCCAGAGTCGAACTCGTTGGTTTTCCAACTGAGGCTAGTGAGCCACGATTTCCACCTAGCGAGCCAGTATTGGCTCGACCCAGCGAACCACGTCCAGTTGAACCACCGACCTGGCAACCGGAATCCATCGATTGAGATCCTGAAGTATTGTGACCCGATTGGCTGTAGCCTGAAATTTGTTTTGTAAAAGTTAGATGCATTCTTCCTGCATATTATTATTATATCTTTATGGGTCTTTTGAAATCGCTGCATGATTCGTTTTACTGCCAAAACCTTATAAAATCATTAAAGTACATTATTCTGAACCCAACTAGTTGGGTGTTAATGATCAAAAGTGTAGCATCTAGATGGGAGCCCGTTTCTGCTATGTCAAACAAAAATGCAGTCGGTATTATCACAATGCGTCTGATGTTGAAAATGTACATTGCTTTTGTTTATAGTTCCAGAGGAATCTAACTAGTTAGGTATTAATGGTCAAAAGTGTAGCATCTAGATGGGAGCCCGTTTTTGCTATGTCAAAAAAAATGCAGTCGGTATTATCACAATGCGTTTGATGTTGAAAATGTACATCGTTTTTCTTTATAGTTCCAGAGCCCACGAACAAAACCATGCATGATTGTTTTACTACCAAAATTGTATAAAATTCTTAGATTAGATTATACTGAATCTAACTAGTTAGGTATTAATGGTTAAAAGTGTAACACTTAGATGAGAGACCGTTTCTGCTATGTCAAAAAAAAATGCAGTCGGTATTATCACAATGCGTCTGATATTGAAAATATACATAGATTTTGTTATTTTGTTACAAAAAAAAATGTTTTCAGACGTTTTGCACGTAGCATCTGGCTAACTCATCTGAATACCTCATTTCATCATGTCGAATAATTTCAAGACAGATTGCTATGTTACCAATCGGTAAATTCTGTTTAACATTTTCAAAACGGTCTCAAAACATAACGTGC
>JAPYZU010003814.1:0-18460 GCA_030523005.1 Tryphoninae sp. B BG-2022a | reverse complement strand
TATTAATATTAATATTATATTAGAGATTATATTAATATTATAACAATTATAATATTATTATTATATTAATATTAAAAGGGTTATAATATTATGATTACATGATGTAATATATTAATATTGTTATTATTATTGTATTATTATTGTATGCCCGGCCGAATCGCTTCATGTATATACAAAATTCATCTCGATCGAGTAGGTAGATACACTGATGCAACAATTCCGGACTTTTTTATATACTCGAAATCGACAAATAGAAAATAAAGCAAACGGGAAAAAAAGGAACGGAAGATTGAATTATTCGCGCGGTTCGTTCGGAAGGGGGGAGGGGGGGGGTTGAGTTTGAGAATTTGGATGTCGCGGGAAAGTGTGTCGTCGAATTGGGAATTCACGATGTTGGGCGATGTCTCGAAACGGGAGAGAAGAGGAGGAGGAGGGTGAAAAGGAGTCGAGAGGGAGAAAGGGGTTGAAGCAGGTGGGCTAGAAGGGGTTGCGAAGCGAAAGGAGAGAGAGAGAGAGAGGAGGAGGAGGAGGAGGGGGAGGATGAGGTCGGAGGGTCGTTCGTAGGATGAGAGCCTGGCCGGTTCCGTTATCAGTCCAGAAGGCGTTATCAGCTGGATGCAGCTCCCTTCCAAGTGGCGCGCAACCCTCCCCCCGCCTCTTCCTCCTCCTCCTCCTACTTCGACTCACGGGAATCTCTCTCACTCCCTCGCGATGCAAGACGAAACGACGACGACGATGGAGAAAGAGGGAGGGAGGGAGGGAGGGAGGAGGGGGTTGAACACGCGCTTCTCCAGTGCTTTCCGCTATCTTCCTCCCTTGAGAGAGAAGAGAAAGAGAGAGAGAGAGAGATTGCCATAGAGAGTGCATCTAGCGATAACGAGGCAAGTTAAACAATATCGAGCTATACGAGGTCTCGCTCGAGAGTCCCGACCTAAGATTAACCGGACCGCTCCGGGAGACGAAGCCTTTCTCGACGAACTCGAGCGGAAGGATTCCCTCGCAGGATCCCGAAAGATCGCTCGAAGAAGCGGAATGTAATCGATAAAATCAGGTTTATCCTTTTTTTTTTGTCTTCTTCTTCCTTCTTGTTTCTGTTCTCTCGCCCGATCGCTTCGAAAAATCGATCGATATTTATCGATCGGCAGTTTATAATTTCCTTTTTTCTTCCGAGAATCAACGATTTCGTTGTTTTCTTTTTCCTGGTCCATTTGGCAAAGGACGAGATCGTTTAGTTTGTTTCTATCCGCTTTTTTACTTTCTCATTCTCGAAATAAAATCGATATTACCGATATCGTTCTCTGTTGAACGATCGAAGGCGAAAATTTTGATATTTTTGTAATCTTGCTTTTTCAATTTTGGAAAAAAAATCGTTGTTCAAGGTGACCCGATAATAATTATCGTTATCCTTCATCTGTGTCGCGTCGTATCGAGTCTTACCGATCGTACGTGCTCGATCAAATTACGAACTTCGCGAAAGAGCCAAAAAGAAAAAAAAATTGGAAGATGAAGATGGAGATGAAGATGGAGGAAGACGAGGACAAGGATGCAAGAAGAAGAAGAAGAAGAAGAAGAGGTATGTGGGTGAACGATAATTATATCATTCGACGTGTCGTTAACGCGAGCGAAGAAGAGACCGATCGATAATAAATACACACGTATGGACACACAAATCGAGAGAGAGAGAGAGGGAGAGAGAAAGAGAAGATGGAGGAGAAGAAAAAGAAGGAGGGAGAGGAAGGAGACGCGAAGCATCCTAATTTTTATCTATCATCGGGCACGCCGGAGTTTCTTCTCCCTAACGACCTTATATACTATACAGAGGCGTTCTTTCTCCTCTTCCACATTTTTTTATCGCGATTGATCGGTATCCTCTTTAGCCTCTTTCTCTCTCGATAGGTCCGCTTGCGCGTCGAGGGAAACTAGAGAGAGAGAGAGAGAGGGAGATGGAAGATGACGAAGAGAATTCGCGAGAAGAAAGAAGGAAACGTAGCGAAGGAAGGAATCAAGGAGGTGGAATCTCTTGTTAAAAAGAAATAGCGCCGCGAAGTTGCCCACGAAAATCAATGCGAAGAATCTCACGAGGGGGAGGAGCAGGGTGAATGAAAGGAAAGAAAGAAAGGAAGAAAGATAGAGAAAGAGAGACGAATGAAGCAAGAAAAAAAGGGACGAGAGAATAAAGAGAGAAATCGAAGGAACGCAAGAATGAGGAGGAGGAGGAGCGTGGAGGAGACCGCGCGAAACACGCGAGAGAAGGAAGATGAGGAGGAGACCTCGGTCCAAATATTTGGACACCCGGACTGCTCGGTAAGCGTGAACGCCACGAGGAAAGAGAACGAGCACACATTCCTTCTTCTTTTCGTATAACGTGTACCTACGCGTGGTAAAACCGCGCGAAGGGTTTCTTTTCGATCCAAGCGAAGAGACTGACGACGTATGTACCGAAAAAAACGACCCGGGGGGAGGGGGGGGGGGGCTTGAGTCGGAGAGAAGAAAGAGGCGCGTATAAAGGAAGCGAAGGAGAGGCCCTACGATGATGGTGGTGGTGAAAGGGCTGCGGGAAAACGGAGCGAAGACGATGAGTCGGTGGTCTTGTGAGGGATGGAGTGGGAGAAGAAGGAGAGGGCGAGGGGGCTGGTGGTGGCGAGAGCGCGCGCCCCCTGCGAGAGTTCCGAGAGAGTGATTGATGAGCGAACGGGCTAATGAGGAGCTGAGACCAGCGCGCGCCCGCGCGCGTACCCAAGACGGGATCACGATAAAGAGGTCCTAACCACCAACACTGCCGATCTTCCAGTGAACATATTCTCTCCCTTTCGTTTTTTTCTCGTTCTTTCTTTCTTTTCATGGCCCAGAACCATCAACGAAGGGAATACACACACTCGTAACACCTAACCCTCCTTCTTCTCCACCCTTTCCACCTTTCTTCTCGCTCCCTCTAGGTCCCTTCTGGGGGTTTTCTTTCCTTGTCTCAACCCTTCCTTTCTTGTCTTATTCTTCACCATTTTTTTTGACCTCGTGCCACAACTGGGACTGTGGAATCTGTAGAGTCGGACATGAAATCGGTGTATCGGTGAATCTTGGGGACTTGTATACATTGTGTTAGGGAAGAGTCTGGGACTGGGAGGGTGAAGTCATTGATGTCGTAAGAAGTTGAAATGATCGTTGTTGAGCTTGTTTCGGGGAGGGGCACGAGTAGGGTGGTCGAGAAGGAAATCGGTAATGGGGGTTCGAGGAGTTTTATCCTCCAATTTTTGTGCAATTAATTATTTTTATAAACAATACAATCCCTGATCGTATCCTTTGGGTAGATGTTTGTATTCGATTCCATTCGTTGAATAATCCTCGACTTTCATTCCTCTGTAAATTTTGATTAAATCATCCCTCCCCATCAAGACCAACCCTTATTTTCTGAATTTCCAATTGTTTTTATGTCTCCCAACTGCTTCCGAATCAATTAGTATCGAACATCCGCCCTCTGCCCCTGTCCCACTCTAGGAGACCCAGAGCTCAACGGATGATGATTCCAAGACCCAGTGTGGATTTCAGCAAGAAGACTACATCATACACCCTGCAAATATGTCTACATCTCCATGTATCATAAATAAATGTACATAAGTCTCTCTCTCTACATGTAATTGTACAGGCAAAGGGTAGAAAGAGGCCCGGGAGAGAGGGAGAGACAAGAAGAGAGAGTGAGAGGTTTGGAGTCGCGAGAGGTTTCTCCAGGGCAGTGGGGGTTTATAATAAAGCCTGCAGGGGCCAAGATACGTGGGTTGGCAGCCGTTATCATTCGGGTCCAGCGTTCAAGAGTGTGTGTGTGTGTATATGCACATGTATGTGTGGGAGAAAGAGAGAAAGAGACATGGAGACAGAGAGAATTCGCTTTCTCGCCGCAAAACCCTCTTGCGCGTCCGGAACGCCCCAGCAAACCTACCCTCCTCCTGTCCTCCGCCACTACCCTCTTTCTCTTAACATCTATATAGACGTAACACTTTATAACTGTGTGTACATAGAGAGCTATTACCTACGGGCCGTGGTACGTTCTGGCATAGCATTGAAGTGAAACAACGCTGGGTTTGGGTCACTCCCTCATTTCTCTCGGCTATCGCGTCTTTGCTCTCTGGACACCTAGCACTCCCCTACCCTTGCTCTCTTCTCTTCCTCTCTCTCTCTCTTCCTCTTTCTATTTCTCCGTCTCTCTCGTCGTGACCCAAGGGAGGATTTCGCGGTAGACTCGCGAGATTTTGTGGTACGCTCAATCTTCAATGTCCATTCCCTTCATCCATCCCTCTCTTCTGTCTGTTCCTCTAACTCTTAGACAGATGGACACATTTATATCTCCAATTTATCGAAAATTCACGAAATACTTACATCCCACAAATTCGCGAACCAACAAATTTTCTCAATCCTCAGATAAATCTAATTTTTATCAATTTAAACAAATTTGATTCAATTTGATTAGAACATGGCTTCGAATTGATTGGAAATTTCACAAACACTTATCACTCTTAACATTTCCTCGTTCATTAAACGTGTTTACTTTCTGTTTGGCTCAACCACGCGAGTCGTTATAAAACTTTCTTCACTGCCAAGCTTTAGTCCTACTTAAATTTTTTTTCTTCAACCCCTCCTCCACCCCCTCCCGATTTTTTCCTCCCAACTTTCCGCTTATATACAATTTTTTTGTCCATTCCGTTTGAACCGCGAAACGGGGGTTGCCACGAGCCAGAACACTGGTCTATATCTCGCGTAGGAATAAAACGTAGGTAAACGGGGCCGCGAGTCAAGAAGAGAGTGAGGGAGGGGTCTATATCGTAGAGAACACCCCTCTCTTTCTCTCTCTCTCTTACGCTCGTATACCAGGAATCAGTACACACTATTTCTTTGGGGAAACAGGGCTTGCTGGTAACTGCGGTACTGGTCGGCACTATCGCGGCGTCGGTCGCTCTCCTACACCCCTCCCCCACCCTCCACCCTACTCCCTTCCCCCGTTCAACCGTCGAGCGTATACACTCGCCTGTATTATAACGTGGAGTGTGCGAGCTCGAGTTATCAGGAATCGTGTCGTTATCTGGGTCTGGGATCATCGGGCTCGGCTAAGCTTCGCTCTCTCGCAACCCCTCCCCCCCTACTCCCCTCTTTTCCTATGTATACCCACCCTCTCCTCTTTCTCTTTCTCTCTCTTCCTCTTTCTGTTTCCCTTGCTCTCTCTCGTGCTCTCTTTCACCCCCCACGGTCCGCAAGCGGTCCGATAACGAAAGGGTTATCACGCCACGCTCCCTCTCTCTCTTTCTCTCTCCCTTTCTCTCTCGGACTTTCTCCCACCCATCGTCGTTGTACTCGAGCTTCTAGCTAGACTATGAGCTAAAACTGTGTGTATTTGTGTGGGGGAGTGTGTATAGTGTGCGAAACGCGTGTGAGGCAAAGAGGGATAAGAGAGAACACACGAGGGTAAAGATTATTATATTCTCTCGCTCTCCTTCTCTCCTTTTTTTTTACATTATTTTGCGATTTTTTTTGCGTTTTCTCTCGCTCCCTCGCTCCCTCGCGATTTTGCCTCTTCCTTACCACTGGGGTGGGCAACCCTTTCTTGCCCTTTACCGCGAGAAATCACGATTACGATCCCTTTGACTCGGCCACTTTACTGCCCGCTGGCGCGTGTGCGTCTTTCTTGTTTTATATATGTATATGTGTGTATGTGTATGTATGTTTGTGTTTGTAACGAAGCCCGCATTGTTTTCCTAGGTATGGAGGGGATGAAGCAACCCCTTTCTTGCTTCTCGTACTGATACGTGTACGCGATATCGTATCTTTCCCGTATTCTCGTCGAAAGATTTCCAACGACGATTTTACAATTATGCGAATGCTCGTTATTCTTTATTCAATTTTCAATCTTTACGAATATTTAATTTAACGCCCTTACGTTCATTTTTACTTTTCTTCAATATTAATTGAATTATCAAATAATATTTGACAAATATTATTATTATTATTATCATTATATTATTACTATGATTATTCTTATTATTATATTTTTATTATTTTACTATTATTATTATTTTGCTATTATTATTATATTATTATTATTATTATTATATTATTATTATTTTATTATTATCATTTTATTATTATCTTTTTATTATTATTATTTTATTATTATTATTTTTATATTGTTATAATATTATTATTATTGTATTATTATTATTATTATATTATCATTTTTAGATTATTATTATAATATAACTATATAATTAATCTAATATAATATTATATATATATAGAGATAGAGAGAGAGAGGGGGGGGGAGGGGGTTGTTCGTTAGATTTCCCGCGGAGACATGAACGCGGCGAGGTATAGCAATTCAGGCTGTTGAGATCCCGAGCTGCCGATGTTAAATAATTAATTAAGTTACGACGACGACGTGGAGAACGACGACGACGACGACGACGACAACGACAACGACGACGACGACGAGTAAAGTCTCTCGAGCGAAAGGTTCGTGTATCTCGGGATATCTCGACTGTTGCATCTAACGTGCGTCTTTCGTGGCAACGCAAACGAGAGAAAAGTCAGAGAGCGAGTGAGAGAGTGAAGAGGAGAAGAAGGAGGAGGAGGAGAATGAGATCAGATAGAACGACGTGGGAGGAGCGAGATAGAGGATATTAGAACGAAGAGGAAAAATTGGAGATAGCGAGATACGTACGCCTGTTGCGTGTGTATGAGTTTGTACGAGAAGTGTACGAGAGATAGCTCGAAACAGCACGTGCTGTTTCGTATCAAATGGAAGGAGGAGCTGGGAGTGAGGGAGGAGGATTTGTGCTAGAGACAAATCTGCGGATTCTCACACAGCAATGATCGTCATCAACTTTAATGATCGACTTCGTACATTCTCCTCGATCGTTCAATAAATATTGCAATTTAATTAATAATTAACGTCGTTGTCGAATAATAATAAATTTAAATCGATCGATGAATCGCCATTGTCGAATAATAATAAATTTAAATCGATCGACGAATCGTTATTGTCGAATAATAATAAATTTAAATCGATCGACGAATCGTCATTGTCGAATAATAATAAATTTAAATCGATCGTTGGATCGATTAAAATTTTTATATTATTTATTTTTCTTCACAACGTGTTTCGATAGTTTTAATAACAAATTGTGAAAGTCACGTTATTGGAGGGGAATTGATTTAGAATTTATTTTATTCGCGGGATAGAAAAAAAAATTGAATTTTTTAATTTGATAAAATTTTTCATAATTTTGATAAAAATGAAATTTTATTTATTTCCATGGAAGATGGGCGAGATATTTGTTGTGAGAAAGGATATTAGTGTAATTGTTATGAAATATAAAATAAATAAAAATTAATCGGCGAATATAACGACGAGGAAAATAATAATTTATAAAAAATTGTTTTTTCTTTCTTTTTTCTTTTGTTTCTTGCAACTTTTGCTCGATGGAGAGCCGGCGAGTGTCTTTATATATCGTCGCTTCGAGCACGGTCATTCGCGAACGCGGGTGACGTCCGCACGAGCGTTGAGAACGAGAAGAATAATAACCCGATGACAAAATGAAAAGAAACGAGTGAAAGAAGGGAAGATCGAAGGTAATGGGAGAAAAGACGAAGAAGCGTGCGGCCACACTAGCTAATTTAATATCACGTGTCTGGTCCTTTATTTTCGAGCTGGCTAATGGCAGCAAATTTACTCGCGCGGTCTTCTCGTTATCATTCCCGCAGCCTCGCTCTTCTCTCTCTCTCTCTCTCTCTCTCTCTCTCTCTCTCTCTCTCACTCTCTCTCTCTTTCTCTCAGGCTTGAGTTCGGGAAGAGACGAGAGCTACGACGAAGACAAGACTCACGGCACGACATCATCGACGACGATGGACGAAAAGAGGCGGAGGAGGAAGAAAAAAAAAGTAAAGGAAGACTCACACACGCCTGTCGAGTTGTTTAACGAGAGAGAGGGAGATGGAGAGAGAGAGAGAGAGAGAGAGAGAGAGAGAGAGAGAGAGAGAGAGAGAGAGAGAGAGAGAGAGAGAACAGCTTGATAACGTCAGCCATTTTTTTTCATCCTCCCGAAAAATCACAAAATCATCGAGAGAACTTCGAAATTCTACGAATAATTCGACATTGATTCGATTTAATTAAAAAAATATAAAGTATTTTTGTTTTAATTACTTGATTTATAAATAAATCAAAAATTGGCTGTTGACTTTGTATTTCCAGCCTTTTTCTCAAATAATTAATATTCTCGATGAAATTCGAGAAAAACAAGAAGAAAAAAAAAAAAAAAAAAAAAAAAAAAATAAAAAAAAAAAAAAAAAAAAAAAAAAAAAAAAAAAAAAAAAAAAAAAAAAAAAAAAAAAAAAAAACGTGTGAAATAAGATAAAATAAAGTGAAAATAAAATTGATAGCGGGCGATTAGCGTTATTCATGGCGATACTCGTGAAAGTGTCCAGAATGAAAAATGACGCGTGGATTACACAGTACGTTGCCTATGCGTTCGTATAAGATAAAAAAAAAAAGAAAAGAAAACGAAAAGAAAGAAAAAAATCCATAGTAGAGAAATCCCCGAGTCTCGCACGTGCGTCCAGCGAGATACGAAAGGCTTTGGCAATGTTCAACACAGAAAAGTCACGGGATAACTCGTCTCGTGGAATTCCGTCAATTTTTCCCTCCTCCTCCTCCTCCTCCTCCTCCTCCTCCCTCCCTCCCTCTTCCCTCCCTATCCCTCGAGTCTCGTGTTAAAAGGCACGTTTCTATACGGCAAAGATCGTATAGCAAGAGCCTGAGGATAAAGCAACGTGGCGTTGTATACCTTACAAAATAAACGAATCCCGTTTATATAAATATATCGTCGAGGAAGGAGAAGTAGATATAGTCATGTATGCTCAGCCAAGGTGGAAAACCATTCAAAATTGATTGGGTCCAAAGCTGCGATCTCATACGTACATATATGTATATTTATATTTATTTATTTATTTATTTATTGGTTTATGTATATATATATATATTTGTATGTATATATATATAGCGTTTCTGAAGAAATTGTGTCGGCTCGACGCAAGATTCGCAAGAGGGAAAAGAAGAGAAAGAGAGAGCAACAGCGCGTTCGGAGTGGAAGGGAACAAATTGCGTACAAGCGCTCACCGAGAGATGGCGCGCGCGGACACGGGCTCTCTCGCAGGCGAAGAGAGACGGCCCGACGATTATAAGAGGCCGTCGTGGACGGCACAAGAGGTACGTATACATAACGAGAAACACGCGTGCACAAGGCAAAGTGAAAGAGGATCGGTGCGACGTGAATACGCGATTAAAAAGAGAGAGAGAGAGATCCGGGGGAACGAGTTGGAAAGCCAACGAGAGAAAAAAAAAAGAAGAGAAGAAACGCCATCGAACAAAAAAAGTAAAATGGAATAAAAAAAGGCGGGTAGAGTTATAAAAAAATGGAGAGAAAGAAGAAAAAAAAGCGTATGGAAACGGGGAACCGCGAATGGTCGAGAGCTTCGCGCGCACGAGAGTCGGTGCGCCGCTGCGGTTTCTCTCGTATCGTTCGTGATCTTGCCGCGCGAAGAGAGCGTATTTCCAAACAATGAGCGAGCGAGTGAAAAGGCGAAAGACCGCGAGCGAGAATCTCCCATCGCTTTCGAGGATCGAGAATACATATATATATATATATATATATTTTTTTACACACACACACATATATGTATATATAAACGAGGACGGCTCGGAGGCTGGCAAAAGGAGAGCTGGCGGGTCCAGCGAGAGGAAGAGGATCGAGAAGCGTAGAAACGAAGCGGAAGAAGCTGGGAGAGAGAGAGAGAGAGGGAGGAGAAAGGAGAGGTCGAGGAAGGAGGTGGTGAGCGTCGATAAGACGAGGGAGGAGAAGAGCAAGCAGAGGAGGTGCAAAGCGGTGGACCAAGCGCAGGTCGATGTATCGACGACGGGTGAAGGTGAGAGAAGCGGTAACCAGCGAGCTATTGGCTCTCGCTGGTACCGACTTCGACCAATAGCTCGTGAGCTCGACCTCCTTCGCATCCACTACGGTTATTCAATCTATACACTTTTCGACGTTTAACATCTATATATATGTATACACACCGCCTTTATGTGGAAATTAAAATACGTATACATGCAAGATTGGAAGGTTACAGTCGCTAACGGTCGCTTCAACTTTCAATAATGTGTTTTGTTTGATTTAGATTCGCTTCTATCATGGTTGCTACGTTGTATCGTGCCATGTGTTGCCCACCGGCCTCGTTCACACGAGCCAAAAACATTTTTAAGATCGAATGTGGAACGCGCTTAGGTGGCATCGGGGGAAACTAAAATTGATCGATCGATCGATCGATCGATCGAAAATTAATTACGCCTTCAGACGTAACTCGAGGATAACGTAGCAGGTTGCATTAAAAAATAATTAGTTAAGTCGAGAATGTTTTTCTCTAAATGAGTAAAGAGAATAGAGAGAGAGAGAGAGAAAGATTTATCGATCGTTGATTAATTATGTCTTAGATCGAACTACGTGGCAAACGGGTAAATTGTAAATTGCATTAGAAAATAATTAGTTAAGCTTGTAAGAGTTTCTTTAGAAGTGAGTAAACAGAAAAAAGAAGGGGAAGAGTAGAATCGCCAGAGGGTTTCATAAATCTTAGTAAAGCCAAGGGACGCCGTAGGGTCCAAATTTACAAAGAAGCTACCGCGTTACCCTGATTATTCATTCATCGTTTCTTTCCCGTCTCGTTCTCGCAACCGGGACAGGGCCGCTCTTCTAATAACAGGCCGAACGCTCGCTGTGGGGCACACGAGGGCTTTGCGAGACGCGCGCAAAGAATGAAAAAAAAAGAGGAAGAGAAAAGAAAACAAGTCAATGAGCGGTCGAAGAAGAAGCGTGCTCGGTTGATTACAGAGGGAACGTGCAATGACGTGATATTAAATTCTCGATGGCTTTCAACGATGAAGACAAATGTGTATGATTCGGCTTACTCGTTGATTTATCGTTCGATCGTACGAGACACTCGTTATCCCTTCCCATTCTCGCGGATTGAGCAAGCAACCAAGCACTTGTCGCGAAACTCGATCTGCGACAATCACCGCGGCTGCATTAATCGACGATGACCGACCAAGTGTGGCGAGAGTTTGAAATGCGCCTAGGCCGGTGTAGCTCGAGCGCGGGCTTTTCCTCGAGACCCATGGGGAGGAGGCGAGACGGCACACCGCTCGAATCGTGTATATCTTTATCGCCGACGCTGGAATTCACGGACGTGATGGATCGTCGTCGGTACTAGAGAGAGGGAGAGAGAGAGAACGATCCAGAGAAAGGGAGTGAAGGGGTGGAAAACGTTGTCGTCGTGCGTGTAAACGTCGTTGCGCGACTCGCAAAGTCGCACGTGGAATACCGTAATGAGTTGAGACGTTTATAATAGCCAGGCATTGGTCGGTTATGCAGTCACCTCGTTGACTCATCGAAATTCTGGAAAACGCTTCCAGTCAGTTTTAAAATTTGTAGCGATGAAATGTCTGGATGAAGGTCTAACCAATTTTTAGACATTGATAACCAATGGGACAAGTTTGGAACAATGCTGGGCAGAGATTGGTCCAAAAATCGCAAGTCCATGTGAAGTGCGCTCTATGAGTTTCGTGGAACAGAAACAGAGCACCTAGGAATGGTGATGACGGTATGCGTCGTAATTTAGGGTGGCTGCTACAACTAAACGGTTAGAACACTAATGATTCTAGCCTTAGTGATCTTACTACTCTACGAAATTTTGGAGATTGATCACCAATGGTGCACGTTCGGAACGATGCTGAGAACGAGGTTGGTCCAAAATTTCGAAGTAAATCAAAAGGTGTCCGTGAATTCCAAGCAACTGTACCCGAGTTCCTAGAAACAGTGAAGGCAATGCGAGGCATAATTTATAGTGATATATACGATTAAACGGATAAGACAATGACGAGCCTAGCCCTAGTGCCCTTAATCTCCTACAATGATAAAAAGAACCTCTAAAAAGATCGAGGACAAATCCCCAGCCGACTTTTAGCGATGATTTACCAAGGGACGAATCTAGACATAGGGGTTCGTCAAAGGCTGCCCACGAATTTCCATTGGCACTTCATCGGACATTCCGTAATCGATTACGTGGCATGGGACGAGCATCATCGTGCAGACGTGGATGCTGGACGATTATTGTTACAGATAAACGTATCCTATCATTAGAACGATGAGTATCGACGGAAACTGCCGGGACATCGTCGAAATCCAGGAACTGTCCATCAGGGCACACACGGAACTGTATTCCTATCACGATGTCGTCGCGGGAATAGCCAGAGAGAGAGAGAGAGAGAGGGAATGATAGAGGGTTGAGGGCAGAGAGCCAGAGATAGAGAGGGAGGAGAGGAGAGAGGGAGGATCCTGCATTTCGATCGATCGATGTGTTTCCACGAGCGACGGGAACATGTTGGTGGAGAGATAGCGGAGTGCGGCCCACCAGGAGTGTCAGACGAGCCAGAGTAGAGCAGTCTATGTATCTCACGGCGATGCTCTCTCGTATTTCTGCTTTCTCTGGATCACGTCCCTTTCCGACAGCCTACAAAGTGGCCATTGAGTAAAGTTAAGTAGGTGTCTACTCCTCCCTCTCTACCCTCACCTCCCTTCATCGCTTTGACACCCGGCACTTTTGGCACGTCCTGTGCGTCGTCCACCACAAAAGAACGCGGAGAAGGGGCGTTACTTTGAACCTCCGCGTTCTTGGAAAGAGGTCACTTTCGTACAGAAGCGAAGACCACGGAAAAGACCAACAGCACGTGAACGAGAGAAAAGCCCGGGACGCGGTGGAAGGGCGCGTCGACAAATTGCTACCAATTAAAATTCTCGTACCCGCGGGGCCAGCCGATCGTTCCCTCGCCGCGACGAGAGCAACCTGGTGCGAAGAGGCTAAAGGCTTGGGTTCTTACTCCACCCCTCCTCCTCCCTCTCACTCTTTCTCTTCCTTCTTGTTTTCTTTCTCGACTCCACCGTCCGGCCTTCATTTCTCATTCTTCCCCCAACGCCCTCTCATCGTCGAAGCCCCGGGACCAGTTTTGGCCAATTAAGTTGTAGTCGGAGAGAAAGAGACGGATGTAACTGCGAGAGAACGTTCTCACACCGGAAATTCAACCCTTTTTCTCATCCGTCTTTCTAAAACGATCTCCGGACATCAGTGTATAAATTATTACCCTGGTTCTCGCCCCTGCAGAAATTAGCAAAAATAAAAGGCAAACTTTTTACAGGGAGAATTAAAGAACTCGAATCGTGAACAAAGATTTGAAAAATCAGTTATTTAATCGAATCGATGATGAATCCTCGTGCAGCAAATTTAATGAGAATTCCCACCTTCCACAATTTCCACATTTTTCCAAGGGAACGATAAAGAACAAAATGGAAAGCTCAAAGATACAGTGACCGATAGGACTTCTTGCCAGTAACCCAAGCAATTTGAATCAATTCCGTAGTGAAGACGAGCTGGTGAGAACACGGAAGGGATCTTTCCAATGAAATGTGAGAAAGAGAGACAGGAGAGAGAGAGAGAGTGGGCTTCATATCTAGCAATATTCGCGGCTATCATCGACTGCGAGTGGAGTCAAAGAAGGGAAGGAGAGGACACGAGGGTAAAGGGATGAAGTCGAGTTCTCCGTTGGGGTATCCAGGGGATGATGTCGATGTTCGGCAGGATCGAGATTAAGGAGGTGGACGCGAAGGGATCCTGCGAGCCCGAGAAAGAGAGGGCCAAGAGGACGAGAAGGAGATGACAGAGGTGGTGGGGGGAGGAGGTTTGCAGTTCGGTGTTGCTGGAAGCTCGACAGCATTGCCGTCGCTATGCGGATCGAGGGGCTTATCTCGAACTCGCAGACGCGTCACAATCGATATATCTCGCGGAGGACACCCTCTCTCTCTCTCTCTCTCTCACACACACTCTACTCACTCGTACAAGGGATAGAGGTGTATACCTCACGAGAATCCCTCCAACACCATTTCGTTTCTCTCTCTCTCCCTCTATCTTCGTCTATCCACGTCGACGATTTCTCGGCGTTACATGCGCGCACAGTCGGCATGTTGTATGTCGATCGACGGCCACCCATAGCTGGGGCGTCCCTCGAGGGAAAGAGGGAAGGAGACACAGGGATGGAAAGAGAGAGAGAGTGAGGTAAAGGGATGAGAGCGAGATGGATGAATAGATTAATATCTGTGTGTTAGAACTGTATGTATGAAGTAGAATCGGTTATATAGGAAAAGCTCTCGAACGTTGAGTGAGTACAAGGGAGGGACGTAGGCCATGGTGCACACATACACATATAGAAACGCGGAGGAAAAAAGAGAGAGAGAGAGAGAAGTGCGAAGTGTCCTCTCGACTCTTCCTCTCTTCATCCCCCTCGGCCACATCCCTCCGTCTCTCTCCCACCATTGCAGAAAAGATCAATTTTAGATTCGCGACGATTTATAACTTCCTCTAATATGGCAACCGATACGATCTATGCGCGATCTCCACAGCCTCCCCCTCCCCACCCCGGTTTTATCCTGACCCACCGACCACCCCTAGGCCTTTCGCGCTATAATCTCCGCGGAGATTCGACCAATTTTTCTCTCTCTCTCTGGTACATCGACACCCGGGGTTCGATTCTCGCGGTCCAACGATCTTTTAGAACACCTTCGTGCTAGGCGTGACAAAAATTGATCGATACTTCCTAGGAAAATTTTGCTTTGATTAAAACAAATCCTTTTCTTTTATTTCCCGGGCTTTTCCATGAACGATCTTACTCCAGAGGAGATCCGGGTTGATGGATCGACTGAGACATTACCGACAATATTTTTATCAGCTCGAATTCCGAGTTATCTCGCGCGTCTAACTTACCCTCACTGCTCCCTATCGCTTCAACCCCTATATACACCTATCTATATATATATCTCAACCCTCTCTCTCTCCCTCTAGATATATATATATATATACATGTTTCGGTACTATGGAACGTGCGGTGGTCGCGAGCAACCGGCGAGTGTACGTAAACAAGCGCGAGCTGCAAGTTCCGTTATCAGCGACGCGCAGCGTCGCGTCGACGACGCCGCGCGTTGCTCCAAGAGATCGAGGGATGGCGATGGAAGGAGAAGGAGAAAGCGAAGAAGGAGCAGGAGGGGTGGGAAGGGGGTTGAAGGCGGACACGACGTGGGTGAGGAGAAGGAGGAGAGGGCTAAAGGACGAAGGGAGTGAAACGCGTACAGGACTCGGTACGTTGTGTACATATAACTGTACCAACCCCTGAAAAGAGGGGGTTGGAGTGTTTCGAAGAAGGAGGAGGGGGTTGGAAGCAAGAGGTCCTATACACAGCAGTCTCAACCTCTTACTCCCACTTATACTACTTCTCCTCCCCTTCCTCCTCCTCCTCGTCTTTATCGCAGTGGCAAGCGTCTCGTTATCAGGCGGCCATTAGAATATCTAAATACCACCCCTCGGAGCCGAATCACGACGGTTCGGGGGCAAAGTGCGAACCGAGAGAATACAAGAGACAACAGTGTAAGAAAGAGCGAGAGGGAGAGGAGAGAGAGAAGATTCTTCGCGACGTCTAGCCAACCTGAGAAACACCCGCATGAGTTTTCCCGCATGTTGCCACTCGATAACGTCTCTTGGGCTTTCTCCCACGGGGCGAACAGGACGACGACCGTTACACCACTCTTCTATTTTCATCCTTACCATCCCCCGTTGGTCCCCCCCTCTCTTTTCCACATTATACAAAATATTCTCACGCGATTATCGTTCGTTCCTTCTTCACTCGATCGACGACAGTGTAATTCATCGATCCACAGTTCGATGAAGTTCCGATTCAAATTTTGGAAAAATAAAAAAACAAAAGATAAGATAATAAAAAATCATCAAATTAGATTTTTGCAAAAAATTGATCGTTCGAAAGTAAATCCTGGAGTTAGCTCTCTTTCCCACATTGTACAAAATATTCCCAGACGATTATCGAATCGACAGTAAAGTTGGTTCGTTCTTGACTCGATCGACGACAGTGTAATTCATCGATCCACTACCATCGAGTTCGATGAAGTTCCGATTCAAATTTTGGAAAAAAAAAAAAAAAAACAAAAGATAAGATAATAAAAAATAGTGAAATTGGATTTTTGGAAAGAATTGATCGTTGGAAAGTAAGGCCTGGAGTTAGTTTTATATTCGCATTGAATTCGTAATATCGTTCGTATATCTCGCATCCGGGGGTGGAGAGGAGAGGAGGGGGAGGTTGGAGGGGGAAGAAGAGGTAGATCGAGCGCGAGTACCATCGCGGTTTTATTATCAGTCTACGCCAGAAGGATATCGCGAGTCACGCCCCCCTCCCCCTCCCCCTCCAACCCCCTAGATTCTCCGTTTGCGCGACTACGACCACGCTTTTCCTTCTATATGTGTGTGTATATATATATATGTTTAGCGACCAAGCCGAATATATATCGTCAGAACGATGGAGACAGAGAGAATGCGAGGCAGAAGAAGAGAGAGCGAGAGAGAGAGAGAGAGAGAGAACGCAATCTCTTTCGGGCCGGCATATCAGTCATCCCTCATCCCGGGACGGGCGAGATTATCGCACGACTCGCCTCTCTATCTGCGCGATGCGACTGCCACGAAGAAGATTCCGAATTTATCTCGCGGCGCGCGAGAGGAGACGAGAAGCGTAGGGAGAATGGAAAACGCGCTTCGAGAAAACGGAAGAAAGAAAGAATGGGAGAATGAAAGAAAGATATAGGGAGCTGATATCTTGGCCTGACGAGAATCGATTAATTCCCCATATTGCATTATCCCTCTTACTTCCACGCTTTCGAAACTGGAAACGCGCAGAATTTTCCGAGTGTAAAACGATTTTTCTTTTTGTTTGTTTCTGAGATTTTGGAAAATTTGGTAATTGTTTTTTTAGGGATGATTAACGAAGGATAATTATTGAGGATAATTGTATCGTAATGGTAATGAAGCAGTTTTGTATTCGATACTAATATTAAGGGGATGATTTTTATGGGAGCAAAAGATTTTGAATAATACGTGAATAGTAAATTATTTAAGATTTTCTGAATAATCGAATATTTGATGAATAATTTTTGTAACAATTTATAAAAATGGAATTTATAAATTTTCTGAAGATCGAATATTTCCGTAAATTGCTATATATAGAGATTATAATAGTGATTTCCGCACAGACGTTTTTTGCCAGGTTTCTGGGATTCTGGAAACTGCGATTTACGAAGTGTCGTCGCGATCGTAAAAATTGAGCAGACCGGATGAAACTGGACTCGTTCTTGAGATCTTAGCGAGCTCTTCAAAAAGTTACTGGTGAAATTTTCTGTCCGACGAACGGGAATAGAGATACAGCATCGCGAAAAGTCGATTTTTCGAGGATTCGCGACGTTCATCGAAATTTATCATTATTGCATTCCAATGAATTTTAATCCTTTCTCAAGCTTTAAAAATCTATATCGATCGCAAATTTCCCGTACAACAAGAAAATCATGGCTACGTTTCAGAATTTTCTGATTTTATCGAACTTAAGTGCGTAAATTAGTGCTATTTCAGGTTTTTTGCGATTTTCTTCTAGAGCTTTTGAAATTTTCAGCTAAATATCATCATAATCTTAATCAGCGACAAATTTCCGATTCCGCAATCCCCCAACAAAGTATTTTTGGACGAAAAAAATTTTGACCTCCGGCAGATGCCACTAGTCGATTTCACTTTCCGGACTTTGGGCCCGGGGGAGGGGGTGGGGGGCAAAATTTGTTTTCGTCCAAAAAGACTTTGTTGGGTCATTTCGGAATCGGAAATTTCCCGGGTAACACGAATATGATGAAATAAAGGGGTTTTGAAGCAAAAAAAAATTGGGCCTCATCGTTTTCTGCACGTCCCTTCTTATGGGCCCTAAAAATCGCGATTTTCAGAACGTCGCCACAGCCACAAAAATTGAGCTAATCGGATGATTCTTGGGCTATTTCCGAGTGCTCGACGAGCTCTTCAAAAAGTTACTCGTACAATTTTCTGCCGGATAAACGAGAACGGAAATATACCAGTGGGAAAATTCGATTTTCCGGGATTGCGCGATATCCATCGAAATTGGTGATATCGTATTCCTCTAAATTTCGATCGTTCTAAAACCTGTAAGAAGTTATATCGATTAGAAATTTATCATTAATAACGAACGAATGGGTCGCTCTTCATTTCCGCTCGAATTCCTAGGTAAAAATCTCAAAAAACTAAATATTTCCGCAAATTCCAAAATATCTAAATAATAATTACGATATTCCTATTACCCCACAAATTTCCCACTCCATAAGTCCCCTACAAACTCTTTACATACGGACAAACAATTTCCCCCCACCCTCTCCCTCCAACCCCCAACCCCAAATTACAACCACCTCCCAATCTTCCAAATTTTCTTTTCCTCCAAAAA
>JAPYZU010003813.1:0-10184 GCA_030523005.1 Tryphoninae sp. B BG-2022a | reverse complement strand
TCTATTATTCCGATTATCCCGCCAACAATTATTTTATCGAAGTTTGGTGGTAAATCAATTAGAATTTGCGCAACTTGCGAGTCATGTAAATCGAATCAGAGGGTAAAAAACAGAAGAGGGAGGATGATTCTCGAAGTTTAACGAGATTACGAACTTGCTCGAACATCGAAGTGACGCGAGTACAACTATGGGAGAAACCGTTTATGCGCTATTCGTAGAACAGGTCGCAGAGGCAAGGCGTCTGTCGCGTCTGCCCACGTACGGTCCTATTTCACTTGGAATTGTCCGCGGCAACTCTGACTCGCTATCACAAACGCCGCGGCCTCGATGTAAGAGTGATTTCGTTCTTCGAGCGAGCGACGACGGTTAAAACGCAATCTTGGCCGCGGAGCTTCGTGAATAACAATGATACGAACCCTAATCTCAAATCTTGCGAAACGACGCCGAAGAGACAGAGAGCGAGGCAAGGTGGGGAGTGGACAAAGACTTATTCTCTTAGAGACGTGGAAAGATCGTCGCGCCATTTTAAGTATCGCGTTTCGGCGTGTAGACGCAAGATTAAACCACGATTTCCCACGAACCAAGAACACGTCGTGAATAATAATTAAATACGTTTTAAAATTATACGAGTCGTTCCTTGACAACTTAGCCAACATTACATCGAAATATTATCATAACCTAAAGATCTTAAAAATTATACTTTCCTACAAATTTCATCAACTTCGTCAATTAATTAACAACAAGCAATTCAAAATATCAGTTTCAATTACAATTTTTATTCCAACCTGTATCCACTCATTTGTACTAGGAGGTCGAACAAAAAATTCGCTTTCAATCTGATATTCTGATTTTTTTTTACATCATTCGTCGGCTTTCTAGAATTGTAAAATACGAGAATTTTTTAGATACATATATATATATACCTAGGTATATATTATAACCAGTATCATAAAACGATCGAGAGTAGGGAGTTGGAAAAGGGGCCGTCTCGATGGGATTACGAGGGTTCGCGCGCGAAGCATCCCGATAAAAAGAGGAAGATGTCCGATAGTCGGTATCACGGTATCGTTTCTTACAACACAGTAATAGACCTAACGTAACATATACGTATGTATAGTTTTACCGAGCTTTTCCGACTCTTCGATTCTGGTTGAGGAACTTTGGGGGATAAAACGAAAGTCAGTAAGGCCTCGTGGAAAAAGGAGAGGGAGTTAGGATCGGCTAATTTAAAAGTTCCTAGTGAGAAACTCGTTTGGCGTTTAGTACGCTGGTCCCTTTCCAGTCTCTAGCCTTCTTTTTCAACCGCCCGATAAAAAAAAAAGGGAAAGAAAAAGAAAAAGAAAAAAGAATTCTCGGACAAGAGCGGCCGAAATGGCAAGCCTTTCGGACGCTCGCCTCTTTTTCTTTATAAATTCCCTCGCCGCAAAAAAGAACTCGACCCATCGACTCTGATTTCTTTACGCTCTTGGACCTTCTCCCTTCTCCCTCAACCTTCGCCGAAGTCTATATCGTCCTTATCATCAGAGCTTGGGATTTACAACCAGGAGGGAAAAACTGTACAACTCAAGTTCGAAGTAATTTTTCGTTCGCGTTAATTATTATAATTTACCCTTCGCGAAGGGATGCAACGATGGGCGCAATAATGATAAAAATAATAATAGTGCATGGCGTCGACGAGAAATTTCCTGTTTAAAATCAAAACTTCTCATGGCACGAGGTAATACGTCGTTATAATAATATTTTCTAAAGGGATTTCGAATGAAAACTTCCAGGAATTAAAAAAAACTGTAGCGGTTTTGTCGTAAAATGTTTTTTTTAGAATTCTATTTAAAACAAAAGAATCGTATCGTTTCATTCTTTACAAACTTAATCTCATAATTCACTATTCATTTATTGTTATACATTCTCGTGTTAAATAAAAAACATTGTATAAAGAGATTGAGGATTTATTTAAAAAAAAAATTCAATCCCAATGTTGAGATATTTATCAAGAATTTAGAGTGAATTCGAATAAAGTGAAATACAATTGAATAAAGTGGATTTCGCATAAATTAATTCAACCTTTAACGCATTTAATACCAAAATTTAATGTGATATTCACAATTCCTGTTAACACAGTTATAATCGTGCTGCAATAAAACTGATTGAATTACGAGAAGAAAAATGTGAAAAAAATGAAGAACGAAAAGAATTTAACTCGAATTAATTTCTCGTTTCAGGCACTCCGCAGCCGAAAATAAGTTGGCTCGTCAACGGAAAACCCCGGAACGAGGAATACGTAAAAAACGACGTAAATGTCATTGAGAACAAGTGAGTCCTCGTGATATATTTATGCGATAAAGCGATCGAAATGTCAATCGTCCCTGGGCGATTCATCAAGTACGTTGAATAAATAAATGGCTTGATTTATTTTTCTCCGACAGATTGGCGATTAGATCATTGACGAGGGCTGATCTGGGCATGAACTTTACGTGTCAGGCGTTTAACACAAATCTCGTCGAGCCGAAGAAATACTCGGTCACCCTCGATCTAAATCGTAAGTATTTAATTTACATAATGCTATTAACAAAAACTTTAGACTCAATCTAGAATTAATGTTACAACGCCAATCGTGACCACAATAATTAAGCGATAAGGAAATTTGATCGATTAAAATAATATTACGATTATCACGATCGATCGATAAATAAAAGAAAAATAGAGCGAGGTTTATTTCGAAATAGCTAGTAAGTAGCCAATGACTCGGTACGATATCATGAGACAAGGGCCATTGAATTTAGAACCGGAAGTGAATGTCGTAATTGTACACGAGGAAAGCAAATTCTTATCTCGGCCTTAACAAATCAAGGCCATAAGTCTTATCTCGGGTTCCGCATTAGCGATAAAGATCCATGAAACCACAAGGACGAGAACCCAAAAGGAGGTAAAAGAAGGAAGGGAGATATATAAGGGTGAAGTGGATGACGAGTCGGGCAGCGACGATGGTAGCTTCGTTCTCCATCTCCGCGATTCGTTTGTCGTTTTCTTTCGAAATAAGCTCACCGACGAAATGACAAGGGAATTAGATAAGAAAAAGAAGCACGCATTAAATCGTAGTCCGCTATCAACTATCTCTCGGTCTTTGGCTAATATATTTCCTCCATCTTACCTTCCACTGCGGAAATCTGAAGAAAGAACCGCTAAAAATAAGAAATTTAGTTCACTCGTCATTACGATACGATAAATAAAAATTATTATCATCGTACAAAAATGTTACAATTCATTTGATAATTCCCCCCCCTCCCCTCCTCTCATAATTATTAATAATTATTCCATCCCTAATATAATACCGAATCATTTATCCCTTCTCGTTCCGTATTACTGGCGATATGAAAAAAAAGCTTTTCGCGACAAATCGAAAAGCGTCGAATGAAAAAAAAGAAAAAAGAAACTGTGCAAATCAAAGGGCAAATTTGCGAGATCGCCGTGCCGCGACGAGCGAAAGAAGATGAAACAAACGAGAAAACAAAAAAATCGCTCAACGAAAGCTCTTTGATTTCACGCCATCTCTGTGATGCGCGAAGTGATACGAGCCACGCACAACCTCTGTCTCCCAACGAAAGAGTATTCATTTCACGGTGAGTGGGGCCACTGTCATCGTCCCTCTAGTGCCCATCATCTGCGCATATAGATTCTCGGAGTTAACGACAGAAGAGTAGCGAAAAACGAAATGGACGTATCAAAAAGTATGAGCGGTCTCTGAAGCTTAACGCTTCGTGAAAGCTCCCGCATTCGTTACTGTACGTGTGTGGCCGCGCGCGATCCATCTACCTGTGTACGTTTCACTAACGCTATACACGGCTGTTCCACGGAGTGAGAGAAAGAGAGAAAAATGAGGGATTCGAAGCACGGGGAAAGAGGTGATGGGGCTCCCCCGATGGTTAGTACGGTGAAAGCCGAGGCAACGGGAGAGAGAAATGCGCGGAATGAAAAACGCGGAGAAAGAACGGCGATGCTTTTTCGTATTAGTGTGCAGTCAACAACGTTGAAAACTCATCGTTAATGGAAATAATATATAGGTTTACGTATATATAGAGACGTATGCGTTTCCTCTTGCCCGTATATATGCACATAATATAATACTAGCTAGTATTACGTTTCTATGTGTGTGTGAGGGTGTGTATGTGTTGGTGTGTCTATATACACGAACGATATACGTAGAGGTGTATTGGTAAACGTATACGCAAATACCAAATCGAAAACTCGACGCAAGCCACGTGTTTATATATAAATATGGGCGTATGTATGGTATATGGTATCGTTGGACACAAAACGTTGGCCTCTCGTATTTTTCATATTTCACGGGCGAACGGATCGTATCTGGGATGATAGCAGCCAATTGGAAAGTCGGATTTATCGCGCTAACGGCACCCGTCACCGCTGCAGCCTGCTCGCTGTCTCACGCACTATCGTCGCGATATCTCACGAAATTGAAAACAATATCGTTCGACTCCTTCTCTTCTCCCATTTCCCGCCGTTTCTATCATCGCGGCGAAGCGTCCGACGCGTAACCGTAACTGTGGAAACACCGGTGATCCCTTGCTGGTGTGGATGCGACTCTTGACTTGACTCGTTTTTAAGTAATTGTTTTGTAAGGATTGGTCGATTACGATGGGTAGTATTGTTGAAAGGGGAATTTGATTAGAAGGATTGCTTTTTATTAGTCGAGAATGAATAATTCGAAAAACTACCCTTTCGTTTTCTTTAAACGCTGTAACTCAAAAAAATGCTAAAAAGCTTCGTTCCGTTTCGTTTTTTGTGGCTTTTTCATAATTGTTAAATGAGTAAAGACGTTTTAATTAGAAGGAATGTTTTTATTGTTCGAGAATCAATAATTCAAAAAACTACCCTTTCCTTTTCTTCCAACGTTGTAAGGAACCCAAAAAAATGCTAAAAAGCTTCGTTCCGTTTCGTTTTTTGTGAGTTCTTCACACTCGTTAAATGAGTAAAGACGTTTTAATTAGAAGCAATGTTTTTATTGTTCGAGAATCAATAATTCGAAAAACTACCCTTTCCTTTTCTTCCAACGCTGCAAGTAACCCGAAAAAATTCTCAAAAGCTTCGTTCCATTTCGTTTTTGTGGTTTCTTCATAATCGTTAAATGAGTGAAGACATTTTAATTAGAAGGAATGTTTTTATTGTTCGAGAATCAATAATTCGAAAAACTACCCTTTCCTTTTTTTTGAACGCTGCAAGTACCTAACACGAAAAAAAATGCTCAAAAATTTGGTTTCTTTTCGTTTTATTGTCTTTTTTTATCATCGTTAATTACGTACGTTTTAATTAAAAGCATTGTTTTTATTATTCGAGAATGAATAATTCGAAAAACTACCCTGTCCTTTTCTTCGAATGCTACAAGTACCTAACCCCAAAAAAATGCTCAAAAATTTGGTTTCTTTTCATTTTTTTGTGTTTTTTTTATGATCGTTAATTACGTAATGACGTTTTAATTAATAGGATTGTTTTTATTATTCGAGAATCAACAATTCGAAAAACTACTTACCATTTCCTTTCTTTCAAACGCTGCAAGCAACTCGAAAAAAATCTCAAAAGCTTCGTTCCTTTTCATTTTTTGTGGTTTCTTTATAATCGTTAAATGAATAAAGACGTTTTAATTAGAAGAATTATTTTTATTATTCGAGAATCAATAATTCGAAAAACTACTTACCCTTTCCCTTCTTTCCAACGCTACAAGTAACCCGAAAAAACGCTCAAAAACTTGGTTCCTCTTCATTTTTTTGTGTGTGTTTTTTTTTATAATCGTTAAATACGTAATGACGTTTTAGAGAGCAACAAGCTCAGCGAATCGCATATCGTGTATCGTAATCACGCGAACTCGGTGAAATCAAGTTGCGGGGGGTAGATTCAGCTTCCTCCCCTTGGCCCGCGATTCGTTGCTAATTACGTTTCGTGATTACGGCTCGTTCGCGGGGACGTGAGGTCGATATTAATCGAGTCGTTCGTACCGCGTAAAATCGCAATCAGGGAAGGTCGGGAATCGAGTTGGAGAGAGAGAGAGAGCGAGAGAGAGAGAACTGGATGGGCTAGAGCGTACGCGATGAGAGAGGTCGCGCAAGGGTGAAGGGAGCGAGGCGACCGCTGTCAGTTGCTGGAACATGGTAAAGGGTATGGGAGCGAGAGAGGATTTGGCGGTCGCGTTCGTTGCCAAGCGCCTCTACTCCTCTCTGTACGGCTCTGTTGGACGTATTGTATATAGCTTTGGTGGCCGAATGATGCGGTATAATCGTGGCGGCACACGGCCATCTACGATAATGCAAAACGGTCTCGTTGACACTGTCGCGTCGTGCGGTAACCGTTAACATCGTTCCTTCTCCCCGTATCTCATCCCCCCCCCCTCTCTTGAAAATTAATGCGAATTAGAACGCGCTCGATACGTCTGGAGGGGCGAAGAGGGGGGGGGAGGGATCTGCAAAGAAAAATAAAAAAAATTCCATTCCACCAAAAACAAATATTAATATTTGTAAATATTAATTTTAAACCTCGTCGGATAAAAAGCGTCGTGAGAATGAATAAAAAGTTGAAGTACCGTTAAACGCGATGAGTAATTATAACAAGCGTACATTTTATGAGAGATCCAAATTGTCGAGGAGGAGATTATTGGGCGAACGAGGAAAGGAAGAGAATTTTTAAGTACGTTTTTATCAAAGACTCTTATATTTCATCTCGTTTTGCACTATTTTCATTGGTTACCCCGAGGGGACGAAACGAATTCTCGTTCTCTCTTTTCTAGGAAAGATTCGTTCGTGCAAAGAAATTTATCGCGACTCGATTTTCTCTCACTCTTTCTCTCATTTTCACGCCAACGCTCTTATATTGGTTTTCACGGGAAAGAATCGCAGGCTGCCCGGGAAACTTGGATATTTTTCTTCTTATACGTGCGAGACTCGATGGTGTCCGAGAAGAGAATCGGGAAGTGGTTTTTTTTAATTACCGGTTTCACTCGAATTGTCACACGCCACGAATTACTATGGATCGTCACGGATCACCGCTCCTCGATGCTTAATCGAATAATCGTCGATGGATATTTTTTTTGTTTCATTTTCGTCGATTTTTAATTCCGTCGTTTTTATTCGTTCGCAGTTAAACCGTTGTCGGTGAATATAAGAAGGCCTGGTGTTCGTGGGAACGAGGGTGAATCGTTAAAAGCTGGACAGCGCTACGATTTGGAATGCGAGACGACCGGATCGAGGCCACCGGCTATAATAACTTGGTACAAAGGCAGGAGATCGCTCAAACACATTAGGGTGAGTAATCTAATAATTATCAAATTATAATCATCCCTCTAATATTATTTCATTGAAATTCATATTTATTCAACATTCTTGAAAAGAATAACAAAAATTGTTTCGATTGAACGAACCAAATCTCGTTTAATATTAGAGAAACTTTATTTAAACGAAATAATAACGCCCCTCTCGGGCTATTAAATTTTGTTTACTTTACTCTCCCGTCATTTCGAATCACGAAGCTTGTCTCGCATTTGTCGTACGCGAAAGGTCGTATCGCAATCGGTAAATCGAAACGAGGTATAAAAGTGTACCGATTCAACATTGGGTACGAGACTCGTGAAGCAGAAAGTCCGAGAGTACACAGAGATAGAGAGGAACGGGAGATGAGAAGATCGAGACTGTGGGAAACTCGCGAGAGAGTCCCCCAGGAAGCGATAACTTTGACCAGTCTATGTGGAACTCTCCCCTGGGACGTCTTACGACGGAAATGCCCGACAGGGCTGTTACCCAGGGGCTACCAAGCTGACGCTAAGAATCGACCGGATATGGACGGGGGTGACTCGACCTTCCGCTCGAATCATCGGCGGAAGCTCCGGGCCGGGGCGAGACGGTTCCACTCCGCAGGCCAGTTCAGGCCTGACCTCTCGTCCCTAATTCCAACTAAATCGTATCGCCTAACCCAACCAACTCGACAGGATCTTCCAGCTGCACCTGACCCTCTTTGTAACAACTGTCGAAATATCACGAAACTATTCACCGCCTCTTCTTTCATTCCTTATATTCAATGCCCTCGTTCTACCAAAAGACATAACGTTAATGAAAAAGGGGATGAAAATTAATAACAAAATTTAAATGTTAAAAAGTATCACACGAAAATCAAAAGGGACTTTTATCATTCAAATCTCTCGACATGTTCTGTTTAATTCAGAATTTTATCTGGCAAAACTCGTCAACTCGAAGTTAAAAGGTAAAACTTGAAGAGAAAATCTAGTGTATTTCTATTCCAAGGACGAAGAATCATTAATAATTTGTATCTTCTGGGTTGTTGCTCTACGATAATATCTACTAACGAGTCAGTTTTATATTTGCTTCGAAGAGTTTACTTCGATTCAATTTCAAACAAATAGGATTACTTTTTATAAATAATTAATTCATCAAATGTTTGGTTTAGTATCCATCTCCATTCCCCTTCGAGCTTCATATTTCCATACGGAAGTAGCCGTTCCACGAAAATTTCCATCAGATATTAACATAAGCAGATCCTGTAGTCGACTGATCACGTAGACGCTACACCGCAGTGCATTACCATCCAGATTATCTGGCTAGAAGCCTAGAACTTTCAGTATATCGTAGCTCCTTTCATTCTTCAGCCCCAACTCCACTCTTACTTGGCGCAAAAAGCGATCTACGCCGATGCAATAAATTCCCCGTCGTGTATGAACAAGAAATAAACCTAAATATATATTTACCCGAGCAAATAAAAATAAATTTTACCAACGAAATAAAGTAAACAAAACAAAAACACGAATTTTTCATCTCGAACGAGTTGAAAATCGTTGCGAGGTGTGAAATACCAAAAAAAAAAGAAAACAAAACTATAAGATTGAGAAGAAAAATGTGAAAAAAAGGAGCACCGGGGACATAGAAAAAATTGTAGGATTTTTTTCATCCCGTGCTTTTCGAGCTCTCCAAGCACGTAGCTAACAAATCGATATCCGTCTGACCACAAAAATCCGTGACTACTTCGAGGACCCCAGGTGAAAAGCGAATAGGCGCCTCCTCTTCCACCTCCTGCGTAAAACCCTACCGGTTTGTCCCAACCGTCTCCGAAGGAATGGTCGATATTCCAAAAGGGATGAGATCGCTTTCGACAGTTTTCCCTGAAAAATCGCTGACTCGCAATGAAAATTCTTACACGTATTATCCTCGAAGAAAAACTCATGAGTAACAGTTTCGCTTCGACACAAGGAAATAAGTTATTCATAAAAATAGCAGTTACGTATTATCTTCCTGCCAGTAACAAAATTCATGTACCACTCGTATTTCATGATTTTTTAAATTATTCCCGATGAATTGAATTTTTAATTCCAACGAAGCTTAATCCAATCGAATAAATTTATTTATCCGCGCACTGATGCGGAACGTAGATAAATTCCTGCTCTTCCTTCCTGCTTTTTATGTCTCTCGTTATGTTTCAAATTTCTTTTACTCTTTCATAATTTCGTTATTTTTTCATTTTCTTCCCTTTGTTTTTTCATAACTTTTCCCGGAGACTCCGCTGCTTCTCTCGTTACGCCATGGAGCTTTGTATGTATGTATGGAATATCGTACGTACAATATATAAATGTTATAGTGGAGATACAAGGAGCGCGGGATAGGTCAAACGAAGCGAATGAGAGAGAGAGCGAGAAAAGGGTCGAGGGGTGGAACAGTAGATATAGATATAGATATATATATATATATATATATATATATATATATATACATATATATCATCCCTTCGGTATATATTCCACAGCCGGTGCCGCGAAATCACGCACGTGCATACGCGCGCACAAGCACAGGCGCAGAGCGAACATCGCACTTGCCCTGCTCACGGTCCAGCGCGCGGCTTGTGGTCTCGCCTTTATTATTTACAGAATTAGGTACGGCCAGGCGCGCGTCCCGCAGTCTTGTTACGCCAAGAGCGTCGAAATAATGCGAGGGTGGATTTAGGAAGGGGCGACCGCCGCTGGCGGTTATTTCGGGGTAAAATTTAAGCCGAGAATACGATAGCCCGAACTGAGAATCGTAACACGAACGAGCCTGGATCTTAATCTCCGAATGCGATAACATTATTTCGCAACATTTACGATGGAATTTTTTATATCGAGTAAAACCCAAAATTTGCAACCG
>JAPYZU010003812.1:0-10193 GCA_030523005.1 Tryphoninae sp. B BG-2022a | reverse complement strand
AAAAGTACAAGGACGAATGTGAAAATTTTGTCAAAATTGTCGTCCGGAAAGGAATATTTGGTTGACTGGTCTGCGAACTTGTCTAACGTAAATTTGGCGCGGCCTCTACAAAACCTCGCGATACACCTACATCAGCTGTTTTCGTACTTGTCCTTTCAAGACTTCTGCGACGGTTGCAGCATGAAAGTCGACAGCGAACAAATATCACTCACTCCTCGCGAGCTCGGCATTCAGTTTCTCTAATGTCACTAAATTTCGATAACGTTTTTACCAGAAAATATTAAATAATAGGAAACAATAATCAATTCTTTAAAAGTGCATATTGCAAAAAATGTTGAAAAAAAGACGTTATCACTTATCAAATAAGGAAATTGTGCGTGAGTTATTTTTGAGGACAAATGTTGCGGTTACGTAACTCATTGCAAACGTGTTGGCTTCCATGCATTGCATTCAGCGACTTATTATTAGAATGTCTGCTTAACGTACTACAGTAACTAAACGTGCGCGAGCTCTCGCAAAACATTTTGCAGAGCACAACGAATCAAAAGTTCGCGATTGGAATGAAATTAAAAGTGAACGTCACCGATCATACGTATATTTCAAACTAAACATCCGAACATTGTGTTACATCTTTAGAAAAATTTGGTTTTTATCATAAACAAATTTGACAGTTATATTTTTTTTACACCTGAAGAAATTTGACAAAAATAAAACAACGTAATATTTCAATGTGAAAAAAACATGGTGATCGTTGCTTCGATCGACTCGTGAAGGTTTGAGCTTGTAAATAATTCAGAAAATTTTGACACGTTTGAAATGAACGATCGAAAATATTGTTGACATTGTCAAGTTTGTAAGATAATAACAAATGCCGAAATACGAGAGTGACTCAATGCTCGTGTGTGAAATAAGAAATACAAGTTATAGGCGCAGCGTTATCATACCGCTAGCGACCGCGATAAGAGTAACATAATCCCGGGATTTTTGTGAGTTATTGCCGTGTGACAATAACGAGGCGAGGCCAGTCAAGAATCCGAGCTTGGCAATGCGATCATGCGAAAGCGTTAGAAAATTTTGGCTTCTCTGTGGAGTAAGCGGAGTAATTTTATTCTACGTATTATGCGCGATTTATTACGATTCGAATCCTTGGCATTCGGTTGCCTTTAATTTTGCGTTTAATAAGAATCTTTATAATGGTTTATCAAACGAGAGGCCGAAGAAAATTTTGTTCTGGAACACGATGTTTGGCGACGAAACGTTTTATTTCGGCAAAGGTGATATTTTCAAAAAGTGTCATGGTGTCGCGAAAAATTGCTTCGCGACGCACGAACGTTCGTTGATAAACGTCGAGGATTTTGACGCTATACTGTTTCACGGTAACGAAATCAATTCAGCGGATGTGCCGTCTAAGAGACGCACGAATCAGAATTACGTTTTCGTAAATCTCGAGAGTCCGAAAAATCGGCCGATTTTGGAATTCATATTTGACAATGGTTTTTTCAATTTCACGATGACGTACAGACTCGACAGTGAGGTGAGTTGGTCTTATGGCGATGTTTTATCATTGGAGGATGAGAGCCATGTTGCACCGAAGCGTGACACTGTCTGGAATTTACAAGCTTACGAAACTTCCGGTAAGTGTTGCCGATCATTGTTCGTTTTTACTTTCGATCCGTTTATCGTCGAGGCCGCGTGAAGTAAACTTAATGTCTATCAGTCTTGTTACTCTGTTTTGATGCGAAAATGTTTGCACTTTTTTGAATTTGGTAAATTATTTGGGCGTGTACCGGGTAATTAATTTTCAATTTTTAAATGTCGATACGATTATGTTTAAACAACGTATTTTTGAGCTGTGAAGAGAGTTTTAAAATAACATTATTTGTTTGATTTTAGATAAATATTTTGTAAATTATTCCAAGTTCAATTTATTTTTCGAGTAGAATGCAATATGTTTTTTGACAGATTTGTTGTCTACACAAAAAAAGCAATTTTTTTTGGAACATTTCTTCAAAAAATTTCAATTTATTTAGATAAATTGTAAACTATGCAGATATTTCTCGATATTGATACATTTTTTATTTGAAAACGTATATTTGAAAATGTTTAAGGTTAAGTAAAAATTTTTAGACATAAGAAAAGTTTTAATCAATTATTAAATAATAAAAAAAAAATATTTTTTTTGAAAGATATTCGTGAGATGTTTTAAAATGGGACATTTTGTGTTAAGTCAAATCACCTGTGAGTTTTCTAGCAACAACTTTCAGAAGTTTATTTCGGATTTTGTCGAAATTTAAATATGTTATAACGTTTGCAGTACGAATTCCGATTCAACCGGATTTAAGGAGGTTCGATATATTTCAGAGTAAAAAAATGCATTTAAAAATGTCGAAAAAATGGATTAGTACATCGTTTTCAACACTGTAATATACACACACAACAAAGATACCTAAAATCGAACGTACCTAACCTGAACATACGTTCCTGAGAAAAGGCACATAGAAAATAAACATTTTTCGAACCAATGTTTTTCGATTTTCAATTATTCCCAAAATTTCTCTATTTCGAATATCCTCTAAAGCCCTACATAGAATTACCAATAAAGTCTTTCTGGAGAAGATTACAAAAATACGTCCAAAAATGTTGAATAGTTTTGACAAAATTTTAATTTGAAGCAAAAAAGACCAGATAGGGACTTCCAAATATGTCGAATCTCCTTAGTTATGGCTAAAAATAATCAGCAAATGTGAAAAAGCAGTTAGTCCATTATCGACATTATTGTTCCTCATATAAACAAATTGTAAAAATTTCTATTTCTATATGTTTGAGTCTATGTATATACATACAATATTTTAAACGATAACAGTTTATCATTGAAAGGAAAATAAATAAAAAATATATATAAAAAAATTTATTTAAAAAAATGTTGGAAAACATAATTTGTTTTTCGAAAAAGATTTTGATGAATTGTTATTTTGGTAAAGGCTACGTCTCATGGTAACGATTACTAGAATACGTTATAAATGCTTAACAAAATTTCTGACGAATTCCGATAATATTTTTCGTTGAATTTTACAGGTACGAATTATTCGTACGAGCAACCGAAGGAAATCAGAGTAACATGGAATGATTCCGTGACAAAACGAAGAAACAAGACAAAGACTGCGATCTGGTTCGTCAGTAATTGTTACACACATGGAAAGCGTGAAAATTACGTCAACGAACTTGTCAAATACATTGACGTCGATGTTTATGGGAAATGTGGAAACGCTAATGGCTGCCCATCTGATCGCGATTGTTTTCGAGAAGTCGTGGAGCCCGATTACTACTTTTATCTGTCGTTCGAAAACAGCATGTGTCAGGATTATGTCACTGAGAAGTTCTATAGAACAATGAGGTGAGATTATATTTTGATTCGATGATGATCGATTAATTAATAATGAAGTCGAAATTTATTTGAAGATTTTCTTGAATCATGGTCCACAAAACATTCGTTAAAATGAACTCGTTAAAACTAATTTGAGTTTTCACTCGAGCATAGATCGGTTTCTCGATCGAAATGAAATTCCTTTCCGTTGTCTCCCGGTTTCCAATAGTTGGATAAGAAAATTGAACATTCGTTACTGCGTTTAGTTATGACCTACTATCCAAAGAGAACATGCGCAGCTGTGCAAACAAATGGCTGTTTACTGGCACATGGGAACGCAATAAATTCTACTAGACTCCGTTCCAGAAAGGTGCATACATGTACAGTGGAGTTTTGCCACGGTAGTCGAGGGCCAATTTGTTTCCTGGAAAGAGTGAAAGGAAAAGAGAGAGAGAGAAAGAGAGGGGGGGGGGGAGGGAGAGAGAAAGACAGACGAAAAGAGAACGTCCAATGCAACAGTTATTAATGAGTGATGCGCGTTGGAGGAGAATTTATAAATTTGACATTTCTGTAGAATTTCGAAAGTATTCATGTGTTCTACGATGAGTACAAATCTGTAAATAAAATATAGGTACTGATGTCCACTAAAATTAAAATAAGTTGACTTTAAAACGATTTTGAAAACCTCCATCTAGGATCAAATAAGTAATGTTATTTCATGTCGACTTTCAAATTTTGGAATTTTGATATGGAAAGTTTTTACAAAATGCTATTGTTAAAAAATATTCGACTTGTGGTTTTTTAACGGGAGACCTCGTATATTTATTTATTTATTTATTTATTTATTTATTTATTTATTTATTTATTTATTTATAAATAAGTATTTATTTATATATAAATAAATATTTTTTTATATATTTAATTAAATATAGTATTTATTTATAAATTACAAAAGTCAAGAGCAAATCACATGTACGAATATTTTTTTTGAAGTTTTCTTTTCGCAAAGTTAAAGAAAATACATGTTTTGAATTTACGTTTCAGATATGATGTTGTACCTATTGTTTATGGTGGTGCAAACTACAGTCTCTTTGCTCCACCGGGATCCTATATAAACGCTTTGGACTTTGATAGCCCGAGGGACCTGGCGATGTACCTGAAGAGACTGATTGCCCACCCTAGCGAGTACGACAAGTATTTCGAGTGGAAAATACACTACCGGATCGTCAACTCGATCGATCGTGTAATTTGTCAGTTGTGCCAGTATCTTCATGACAATAGAACGGCGCAATTTTATTCGCCTCTTACGGCTTGGTACGAGACAAACAAGTGTCCATTGCAAGAGAAATTAAAAAGCTTGCCTTACATGACTAGGAAAGATTTGAAAAATCAGGAACGATGATCATCGAGACACGTCGTATTAACAATCGCCAAATATATTTCAGTATTTTCAACTATGTTTTGTTTCAAACATTCTTTACCGGAACATCCATTTTCTTTTCTTATCCTCTAAAAACGTAGAAACTTTTCAAATAGAAATTGGCCCAAACAATTAGTATTTATTTTTCAAAGCAACTGTGTGAAAATCAATTTATTTTTTCATTTTCCGCCATAATTTTATCGTGCATTTCCGAGAGGTGTCAGACGAAAGAAAATGGCTGAATCGGTAGGTCAAATGTACGTGATATAGGGAGTTCACAATTTTCTTATGTAGATATATATATATATCTAAATACACAATTTCCTTTATATATATATATAATTGTACTTATTTGTAAAAACATAGTTATTAATATATTTCTGTTAATGAGTTCAGCAAAGTAATTACAACATATGTTAGACGTTTAGAGCTGATTGCGAAACGGATAAGCTTGACGAGTGTGTAATCTTTTACCTTAACATACCAGAGCGATAGGAATGGTGAGTGGAGGAAGGGGCGGGAGGCTAGCTAGACACACATAGAGGAAGGGAATGATAGATAGAAGAAATCATGATGCAACAGAAAGAAGAATTCGTGACGTACATATAGATAAAGTTCAATGAAAAATGGCGCAACTTTCGTGGTACTTCGCTGCCAGTTTGATTTTCAACGACGGTTCGAAGAAGGCACAATGTTAAGATTGTGATATCCTCTACCGTTTCCGTTGAATTTCAATGGCCTATCTATTCGCGATACTCTGATTAGTTCCTTGGAAATGTGGGCTCGAGGCTGATGATCGCACAACCGTTCCAAAAACATCTAAAAGTTTCGGTATAATATTCAATGGAACGCGTATTTCACGAACGCCCATTATTCTCTTGTGATCCAAAGTTACTTTGATACTCGTTCGCCTTTAAATCAATGTCGTTATACGCTAATAATCGACTCGGGTAATATTTTAACTCGCGCTAGCGAATGACCTGCGTTGCTTCCTGATTATTGTTGAGATTCGTCGAAAGAGGGCGCCACGACCGGCGCGCTCAACCTGCCCTCTGTCGGCAACTTGACGTACCTGATCGGTCCGTCTCGCGTTCCGGACGAGAGTCGGCATTGTTTCTCTTCTCCAAACTCGCCGGGAATCGCGTGAGAGGCCATCAACAAAATCACGACGATTCTCCGACACGCGGAGGACCATGGTTACAGAGCTTCGATCATTGTAGCGTTCGCTCTCTGGGGAGGCTATGTGGTCCCAAGTCGATTAGAGGAAAGAGCAATTAACGTTTTCTGGAAAAGTGCCGGAGAATGAGAGTTTTCCTCGATTCTCCGTGTTTCCTACTCCACGTTCGTTCGTCGCTTTCATCTCCTTTGCTCGGTTGCTACGATCTCGACTTTTCGTTACTCCGTACAACCTTGGTGTTTCGCTCGCTGGAACGAGAACGTTCGCACAGATCCCGAAGACTCGAGGGAGCGACTCGTTCTTGGCGACATACACGATCGCCGGAGCGAAAAGCAGAGCAACGAAACGGTTTGCTTCTGTTCAATGTGGTTCTTTATGTCATTTCGAACATCCTACAGTCAATGTTCATATATTATTAATAGCCTCTAATAACAGCTGTTCACTGCGTTACCTTTATCATAAGACAGAGCATTGGACATTATCCAACGATCTTATCGTACAATTATTTTACACTGTTCTTGCAGCAAACATTATTGTTCTTTTAGATAAAATTTCGGGAATGTAACATCTACGAAAAATGATCACTTATCAGTGGAATAGCGACTTTGATTCGATATTCTTTTGTTACGAATATAGCTCTCCAGCTTGTATTGTCACAATCGAATTCAAGGTAGCATAATCCATATAGGCCAAGCAAATAAGGTCTTTTTTTTAACAAAAATAGCACCGGATAACGGCGAGTGTCATCAGACGCGGAACAGCCTCCCGATTATAACTGACCACTTTTCGACTCCTGATACCCATTTTATTTTTTGTTATTAACAAATTAATGAAAAAAACATTTAATTTTTTTAGATTTTTGCTTATAAAATAAAAAATAATGAAGGAATGTGTTTATTCCGAATAGACGAATTGTAGGTAATTGAAATACGCATAAAATAAGCGCTGAAAGAAGACGATCGGTTAATAATTAAGGGAGATACACTAAAAAAACCGAGAGAAAAAACGTTTTTTTCAAAAATGTATAACTCCGCCATTTTTAAAGTTGTAGGCCAAGCTCTTCGCAAGATAGTAGGTATTGATACGTATTTTTTGTGTGTGAAACCTGAGTGCTGTGGAATAATTAGTTTTTGCGTTATTGCAATAAATATTTAATTGTGCCATATTTTACGGGAAGGCTCGATGCTCTGGAGGTCGCCCGATTTAAGTTTAACAAGCGGCTTTTGAAACTATAACTGTTGACCTACAAATCATCAATTTTAGATTTTCATTTAATTGCGTTTAAGTAGGTGAAAATCGCGTCTAAACATAACCAAAAACGCCCAAGCCCGCGAAAGTGGTCGAGTAGTGGGCGTAGACCGGCAGACGCGGAGAAGCCGCATATATACTAATAGAAGCGCGCTCGGCCCAAGTTTCGTATCTGTTTATTTGATTATTTCCAAAACCAGTGGGACTATTTTAAGAGTTTTTTTTTAATTTGGGGTAACTCGATCACCGGAATCTGATTCGTTACTCAGATTTCATGTAAAATGAACGAACAACTTTTTTCAGATGTTTTAACTTACACGTTCTCACATTAATATAATATAATATAATTATAATTTTTTAATATTCAATGTTACACTTCCTTATATTGAACAATTAAGAATATTATTAAATATTGTTCGAATAATATTCGAATAATATTCGAATAATAATAGTAATAATAATACTCAAATATTTGAATACTGATGGATTAGTATTCAAATATTTGAATATTATTATTATTTCAATCAAACATTTAACGGCTCGGTGTACCGAGCCATTAAATTTTTGATGTAAGCAGATTTAGTTGAAATATGGAACGTCCAAAATGAAAGATTCAATTTGTCTGTTCAGATATGCACATTATGGATGTTCAAGATAAATTGAGCCTCGTAAGTGTCCATACAACGTTTCCGGGGGTATAAAATAAAAACCTTCTTCGTTGCTGTAGTCAATTTGAATCGAAGCCAATCGGAAATAACGTTAATTATATTGAAACGAGAAAAAAGTGTTCTTGTTGATTCACGATGGGGCAAGTTGATACGATGGATGCCAAAATTATCGTGAGAAAAAAAAAGATACAGGAAGCTTCGTTGCTATGGTTTCGCGTGTACAGACCAGACACGTGAAATCGGCCAGGAAACGAGAACTACGTTTCGTTGGGTTTTCTCGAAGCTTCGGGCCAGAAGAAGGTTGGCAAGCGCAGTTTATTCCCATCAGCAACACCTCCAGCTATTTCCGGTTTCCCCAGTTGCTCTCGCGCATTTTTTCCATCCTTTTTCGGTACGCTCTCTCTGTCTCGAGCCGCTTTCCTCTACGGCTCTCTTTCTAACGCTATTCCAATCTCTGTCTCTCCACCCTTTTTCCTTTCCTTTTCTTTTGTCTTCGTCTCACTTGCCCACGAGCAGCGAAACCAGAGCAAGAGATTCCATCATAGTGTCTTCTTTCTCACTCACCTCTGGACCAACTACCACCACCGGCGCTATGTATATGCCCGTACTTCGTCGCGTATCTCGCGAGAGGCAATAAATATCGGAGCTGAAGGGAGAAAGAGTGAGAGACTGGAAAAGCTCGCCGCGGCACACCGAGATAAAGGGGAGTGAGAGGGGAAAAAAGAACATATAGAGGCAAAGTGAGCGCGGAGGATCGAATAAGGATAAAGAGAAATTACAGGCCTTTCGGATGCACTCTCCCTCTCCTCGTCCCTCCGAGATTCTTCCATCTCTTTCTCTCTCTGCTTGGTGAAGTCCTCTAGGAGTTTTCGAGAGAGCTTCCATGCCCCTCTTCTCATCCGTGGCATACTCGAGTACCCGCTGCTAGTGCCACTAGTAGTTGCTCACTTTCCAGTTACCTCCTAGTCTAGCCCTCTTAATATTTCTTCCCTCACTCGCTCTCTTCTACATTCCTCTCTTTTCGTTCCTGCAAATTATTCTTCTTCACTCCTTAGCACCGGTTGAAGTACCTGAAATATACCGTTGGTCCTTTTCCACTGGCGATCGTTATACTCCCGCAATTCTCGTTTTTTTTCTCATTCTTGTATCTCTCGCTCGTGCAACCGGTCTCTTCTCGATGTCCAGCTTATCTATTATCATTCCTCATTCGCATCTGTCTCGTGGATAGTATTTACATTGCGTCAGGATTTTTTTCCTTTCCGCGATACAACGTTGGACAATTTATTTTTTCCATGGATAACTTTGTACAACGAGAAACAAATCGTTCGTTGTTTTTTATTGTCCGTGTCTGCTCGTTCGAGTAAAATTATCTTTGTACAAATAATTTGACGTACATATCCATGACTAATAATTGCGATTAGTAAAACGAATGGATCGCTAAGGGTAAGCTCGTTCGTAAGAATATTGGAGCGAAGGCTATATGAGCCATAGTAATCTACATGAATACATTATCCTTGCTACGACATTTTTAATGGGTGGCAAGACCTCAGAGGGAAACCACTTCGTTCGAGCAGTTTCAGGAACAAAGAGGCTCGACCGTCGTATAATTTATGTGAGCTGCGCTTGCAGAGCTCAATTCGTATCTCGGAGATTGTTACGTCGGATTTGAGATTGATTATGGTTAAGAGCCGTGCCAAGGGTGATAAGTTGTAAAACGAAATTTCGGAGAGAGATATTTGACGGTGAGTAATATTCCGAGTAACGTAACTTTCTTACGACCAGTTTGCATGAACGAACAGTGGATCGACACATGGAAGACAATGAGGTTTTGCACTAAAATCACTCATTGGCGACGGACTCGACGTTAACACGTGAGCTTCCAAAGCATAATGCCAGGTTGAAATTTATTCAATAATTTATAACAATCATTGGAAACGTTATTTTTAATAAAGTACTAGCTGTACCCGACATGCATTGCAATACCGTTTTGGTGTCATAATTTATTTGACACACAATATTTTTTATCTTTTTTTATCCATGTTTTGTCTATTCCCGACTTCCAAACGGATATTCGACAGTCGTAGAATCACAGGTTACCGTATTTTCACCTGCGTAGTTTTGGATCCAGGAACATCGGAGGGTACGAACGAATGTCATACGCGTGCTTGTTGGCCGAGTTTAAAATTGTTTATTTTAAAAAGGTTTAATAACGAACTGATTAACAAATATCTATTTAAATTGAAGAGCTCGAGGTGGATGTTTCTCCTCTCACTGTTTCGTGTGAACTGCTTAAGAAATATTACATTTTTTACCTTC
>JAPYZU010003811.1:0-10196 GCA_030523005.1 Tryphoninae sp. B BG-2022a | reverse complement strand
TAACCTAACCAAATCTAACAGAAAGATCAAAAGTCGATTAATCGACGACCGGTCGGTAAGCGTTGGGGAGCAAACGTCAATTAATCGACGGCCGGTCGGTAAAGTGTTAAAAAATGATAAAATTATTTTTGTTTTTTACTTAAAAATGAGATTTTTGTTGCGAAAGGTGGGAAACAATCGGTAATCCCGCGTTTTTACGTTCGCGCGTAATCGCTCGAGCGAATCCAGTGTGAATAATACTCACGGCGTTTCGCACGACCACCCGGTCAGTACTTATTCGCGCTATCGTCTTCGTCGTCGGAATTCAAAGTTTCCTGTCTTCTTGCACCCGCACGTTCGTAATTACACGTACAAGCGGGTAATCCCTGGTGAGAAGGTGTTCGACAGACGTAAATAGAGAGAGATAATGAGGGAGAGAGAGAGACAGAGAGTGAGAGAGAGAGAGAGAGAGAGAAATAGAAGGGAAAAAGAGGCCGAGAGGACAACGGCCAGAGTGAGCATGGGCAAATCAAGCATCGACTAAGAGACGTGTGCGAATACTTTTTTCTACACATTCGTGTAGACAACGTACACATCAGCCTTGCACCTTAAAAACTTGAGATTCATACATAAACTTTTAAAAAAATCAATTTTTCACAAAATCAAACAAAAATAAATTTGTTTTTTTCAAATTGTGAGAAACAATTTATGTGAATTTGTATTTTATTATTTATTTATTAAATTTTGCATTGTTAATACTCGATATATATATATATATAATGAAGATTAATGTTTCTTAAATACGAGCAAAAATCGTTTTTTTTTTTTTTCATTAAATTGTAAAAAATTGTTTTCTTATTCTATTTTTCATTCTTAATATTTTTGTTATCAATGTTTTCGACCATAAACGAGAAATTTGGAACGGTGTGTATAGTCACGGTTAAATAAACGCGACGAAACTTTCGACGAAGTGACAATAACCTTTTCTCTTTTCTGTGTTGCAGGTAAGCAAACGTAACCAGAAACGTGCGTGGATTTTCTCCGACAATAGTAAGTGCAAGCTGCGAACGTACGGATCGTAATATACACGTGTACGTAGACGTCGAAGTACGTAATATCAATGTGAAATAAGAAATAGAAAGAAAGAATGAAAAAAGAAAAAAACAAAAAAAGAAGAAACAGACGAGACGTGTTAAAAAAGCAATTTTACACATTACGTAAGTATCTAATCGAGGTAGATGCACTTGCGCGATAATAAAAAAACAACCTAGCGGCACATGACTATATAGAGGACGCGTCAATGTCCGTCTCGAAGTGTGGCTGAGCCGCGTAGACGCTATCGCTAGGTGGCGCGAGTGTACGCGCCACCTCTGGCCATAGTTTGCTTTACGTAAGCGAATTAGTAATGAGAAATAGAAAGAAGCACGATTCTACGAAGCGGAAAAGTAATCTTCTTTCGCGCATGCGTACTTCGCAGTTCTTATTTTCATCCTTGCGAGCTTACGCTCGATGATTAAAAATTTAATCGATATAAACGCCAATATGAAAAATTCCAAATATCGAGTAATAAATCAAACGACGATGATCAATAGCTTTTCACAAATTTTCCAAACCTTGCCGAAACGTAGTTCGGAAATTGTCAAATTGAAAATAATTTTTTAGAAATTATACAATTTTTGTGAAATTTTCGAAAAACAGTTTTTGTAATTGCAACTAAAGATCGAGAGGAAATACTTGGTAAAAACAGCTCGAGTCTCGCCATGATTATTATTCTCGCATGTACATGATCGAACTTCGAAGAAAGGAAGGAAAATTCTTCTGTTCTCATTGTCGCTCGGGCTCGTGGCTCATTCATTCGTCGGTGCGTCGATTCTCCTTCGGAGAGTCGTTATTCGCGACCGCAAGATGAGAAACCCGCACACGTTCGAGAGAGGGACCGCAAGAAATTCGTCATCGCACGGTCCTCTCGTTCTTATTTCATTCGTCTGGGACAGGCCGATCGTGGTAGTATCGAATTTCGCTTACCGGACCGTTGAGTCACGATATCGTATCAATTCTCGTATAGCGCATACTTTCCCGTACACGAGCGTATCTATATCCATTTACCGATCTACGTAGAGTCGAACAAATGTACATGGCAGCTCCTGTGATTGCTTCGACTTCGCAGAAAAAAAAACAATTTTTTTTTTCATGTAACAAATGTAACTGTAAAAAGTTCGATATGCAGCAAACCACTTACGAAACGTTGATCGTCCGACGTTGCTGGAAGACCCTGGAGCGTTGCGAAACTCGCCATTAAAATCTTATCGACTTTATCGTTAATGAAAGGAAAAAATGGGACTGGAAGGAAAAGGCCGAGAAAATTAAATCGTGACAGTGCGTCAATTTTACGAGATAGTCGTACAGGTCGTTCGCCACTTTAACAGCTAATGGGCTTCTACCGGTGGGATCGAGGTCTCTACGAGAGCCGAATGACTCGAAACGTTTCGAAGCTAATTAACGCAAAACGAAGAAGTCGTTTCTTTCGTAGCGTTCGTGGTTTAATTGAAACGTTATCGGGAGCGTCGAGTCGACGGCGAAAGGGCGGAGGGGCCTCTCGTGTCTCGAAGCGAATGGAAGTCGCGCGTGTGGTAATGTGTAATGCTGAAGTTAAACTGTGGCAGGCGAAGTACCACATGCAAATTCCAATAATCTCGTTGGTTGGTTAGGGTTGGGCGACTTGGTATGCGACAGCAAAAGTGCTTACGACCGTGGCTAAAGCTCGAGTTCGTATAGTGCGTATACGTTGAAACCGTGAGCGGATCGTTCTTACGGCGTGGTACACTCGTGTACGCCCAGGGAGAGGTACAAGTCGGTGGAACTTACTCTCACGTTCGACACGGCTCTCGGCTCCTCTTGCGATTTATATACGTATATATATCATCGGTATTTGTACACTTCGTTATGTTTGTTTCCTTCGAGTCGCCGGAGCACGTACGATGCGAATTGCTCTCGCGCGCGGTAACGGATCGAGGGATGTTACGTCAAGTGTTGAGAGTATAGACCCAGCCGAATTGGTATATCGCGTCACCGTAACGCATCCTGCGGAAGATCCATAGCTCACGTTCGTCCCGAGGGATGATTGACCCACCCACCCTCTTTGTGTACTTCACGAAAACTTGGAGATCGTGTAACATTCACTACAAACCACGAATTCAATTTTCCTCGATCGGAGGATAGATGTTTTTTCGGGTAAGAACGTAAGTTACGAGCTTTCTTTATGTCCAGGCTTTCGTCGAATTTTGAGGTTGGCATTTTTAACGATTTAACTCTCTAATGTTAACAACAAATTGATAAAAACGAGGAACGAGAGTGTGATATTCGTGTTCTACGGAAAATTTCCGATTGTATGAGTACCCACTCGAGGGGGTTTGGACGGAAACAAAATTTCGATCCGTCGCAACCTTGGAGACTCGATAGCGGTCAAACATTCTTTTCGTTCAAAGTATCTCAAGTGGGTAGTCGTGAAATCGGAAATTTCCCGTAGAATACGAATATAACCTCCTTTTTTTCATTGTCTATATCGCGAAAGTAAAAAGTTTAAAAATCTGAAAAATATCATGTTTTTCGTCTTTTAACGCGCATGGATGTCAGGTACAAAGACGAAGATAAATATATCATGCGTACGATTAAAGTGTCGAGATCATAAACGCGGTAAACACACATACGTATGGTTATAGGACACCTATGCGCTATAAAGCCGCCACGTCGTTATTCGCGGTCGTATAATCGACTGTCTATCCTACCTCGTCTCTACGCTCGAACAAAGTCCAAAACACCCCATAACCGCTCCCCTTCCCTAGAGGAATAACATTCAGGCAGCGAGCACGCGAAAAGCAACAGCCTCGGGATGACACCCGAGTTATCCCGCGCTTGGGTACCTCCACTTTTCAACTGTTGTGTACCGGGTTCTGTATATCGAGCGTGGAGAGTGAGAGAGTAAAAGAGAAAGACGGAGACTCGGCACTACCAGAGCAGCACGCCGGATATTTATATGTAAATACGAAGTTCCAACGGCCGATGGGGGTTTTTGGGGCTGTTGAAGGGGACGGGTGAATGAGACACCGCGTGGCAGAGCGACGAGTCCCGAAGAAGCCATTATGAAGGACGCCCCGTCACTCGGGGTAGTTTTACCCGTGATAGCGCGTATATACCCGTGTATATACATACATATATATACGTATATAAACCTTCACATACACGTGGACCAGGTCGAAGGAAGGAGAAAGATACGGAGTGTGAGACAAAACCCTGGGGGTTGTTCGCGCGCAAAGAGGGTGCCCCACGTCGTCCTGCCCTACCGCGGTACAACTTTCGCGTTTGCGCGACGCCCAGCCAACGATTTATCGCCGGCTACCGCGCATCTTTGTTCCCGCGCCAGTTCCTTTGTTCGAACCTGCGGAAGGCTTCTAGAGGGAAGAAGAGATGGAAAACCTCTCGCCTTTTTCTCGCTTCTGTACTCTCTTTCTCTTTGTCCGGGGCTACGCTAACCGTGTCATTAAAGGGTGATGGGGTCGATGCCGTTACTAATACCTCTTTCGTTTCTTACTTCTTTCCTCCTTTACTTCACATCTATCTCCAACCCTCATTGGATTTACTTTAACCTTTAATCAACTAATTGATTAAGGTCACAATGATTCGTGACTTTTTCACTACTTTACTTTGTCTTTTAGCGCGATTTTGCATTTGAAGAGTCAACAGAACGATTCTTGTTCATGAATCGGGGTTGCTCGCCCTTGGCACTCGTCCCTCGAGCGTAGTTACTTCGAGTTGCTGCGAATAATTCGTCGAACGTCCTTTTTTTTAAATTGCTCCCTAATTTCACCTGGGACTCGTCGACAAGTGATCGACCCCTAGGTGACGGCGCAGACAGGATCCGTTCTCCAAGTGGCGAGGGAACATAAAAATGTTTCATAATCTTTCGACGAGTCGCGATGACTTTTTCTCGTCGTATCGTGACAAAAACGAAACTTCGATCATTATCTCGGAGCGGAGCGGGTCCGAGGCTTTTCGTCGCTATTTCCCCGCGAGGACTTAATAGAATTTGAATGTCGTTAGCCGACGTAACCGGGCGTAAAGGATGAGTGAGTGGAGGGATCTCTCGCGATCTTATCCCCATTATCGCGCCTCGGGGGGTTCGTCGACGAGGGCGAGCCCGAGCGGTTTGTGTTCTAAACTCGAGATTCTTCCGTTCTCGATCGAGAGCGAATATTCACATCCGTATAATCGCGTCGATATCGAGAAAGAAGAATCCACGAGATAAAACCACCCGAGTGAAATCTCGGTGTCGATAATGTTGGACGTCGATGGTTTCGTCAGTGAAGAAAAAAAAAGGAAATTCACCCTGGGAATGGGGTGAAAATACGCTGAGAAAGGAAAGTCGAGAAACATCGAGGATGAAGAAAGGAGGGAAAATATTCGAAATGTAAGAGTTTGGGGGAGAATAGAGACATTTGCGGGACGAGAGGCGTCGAAGAAAGTGACAGTCGGGGCGGGAAAGAGTGCTCGCTCGCTCAGCAATAATGACCACCGAGCCTCGACTCGTGGTAAGTGACGGTTGGTACGAATTACCACGCTGTGAAAACTACCGGAGGGTGAAGAAGAGAGGAAGAACATTGTGCATCGCGTCTTTCTCCAATGCGCCACGTGTTGGGACAGGGATATGAAAGGAAACACGACCTAAGATCGTCTCTTCGTAGGATCGACTTTAATCCTCCATTCCGTTCAATCCGGTGATAAAGTTTGAGGACAAGGTGAGAAAGGGCGGTTCAATCACCGCGGAAATGCCGGAGGGAGAACGGCCAAAGTAAGAGCTACGAGCCAGGAGTAATGATTTCTTCGAGAAGACGAACGACCGTGGGTTGGTTTTTAGAGGTGGAATACCGTGGAGTACATTGCTCCGGCAGGTTGATGACACGACGGTTGTGACAATTCTAGACCTAACTTATATTTTCTATAGGTAACTTCGAGTCAATCGTAGAATTCTAGAAAGAAGAATTCTTGGATTGCTCATTATTCGAGTCGTTGACCTTCGATCGACCTGTGAAGGTCGATCAAAGTGGTCACTTTCGTCAATGACTTTGAATCAAACAGGAAAAGCCCATCGAATCATTTATGAAATCTTGGAGTGAAATTCTCCTAGAGCCATTGTCACCTTGATCGATGACCTTCATCGCCCTTGAACGATGCTAGAACGACCCCTATATCCTGAACCCTATTTTTCCAGTCTCTGTTCGCATCGTTCATGTCCTCTTCGCCTACTTCACCGAGACTGACGACCAAGTTGATCTGGAACGTGGCCCTGGAATGCCTTCACACCCATACCCTCATCTGCATCCCGATAATCCTCTTTAGAGGTGACTGCGTAGGTTGCTGAGATATTCCTATCCGGTGAGAGCTTCGAGATCGCTGTTTACAAAGTCGGTGAATCATCGCGAGATTATTCAATGGGTCTAGGCTATGGATTAAATTACAATGCGACAGATCGTGTAGGAAACTATGATGAAGCTTAGAGACCACGAATGTCGAAAGGTCGTAAATCTACGTCTCGTTGAAAAGACCCCACCCAGTCTCAACAATATTCTTTTTTCATCGATTATCGTTCGGTAATCAAATCTCCATGATCATCGAATCAAAATTCCTCTAAGCATCCCTACAATCCTAGAGTCAAGTTCAATGTTGTCAAGGCGTCGATCACCGAGACTTATCCAAGTCGTCGCATGCGCCTTATCAACAACTCTGATCTACAGGCTCCACGACATGATTGCTTGGGTCATACGCAATCTCTATCTCGAGTAAAATAAACGATATATACATACATAAGGTGCCCTTGATTCTTGTTAGCCAGACGGGGCTGGAGGCGTTTCGCTCCGGCCTCTGATAAGGCTGAAACCTTCCAAGGTCCATTGCTCCATTCGCTACCTCTGCATTCTCGTATCTTGTTATTTCTCGTCATACGTTGTACTCGTACTCGGCACACAACTGGGAAGGAAGTCGCTGATTTTCATCTCGGTAATATCGTGATTTCTATCCAGGCCCCTGGCTGGAAATCCCTGGTAGTTCCTTCCTTGCCAAGCAATCTCGTATCCCGCACTGGGAATGACATCGTTCAGCTTTTATGCATTCAGCTTGCATCTGCATTCTTGGCTTTCACCTCGTTCCATTGAAAATGTTTTCAGCGAGTGTAATTCTTGACTCTCGATCCAACGTCAATCATCTCGACATCAAATTCTCCTCCAAATCTATCATTATCGATATCACTGTCACCGTTGTCAATGTCGTCCTTCTCGAACGAAAGATAATCACTTTTTTTTTCAAGTGTTTACAAATTGTACCGAAGCGTTAACATTGTCTCGTCCCACGATGCATCAATTTTATAATTATCCTCTCTGACGTTCGATCAACTCGAAACGCCGGCGATTAAAATCTACGCGCGGATCGAGAGCGTTATCAGTCGCGATTGCGATCGACTAACGATCTCTATCTTTCATTTACTCTCAATTTACATATTTTCGATTATACTTACGTAATCAACGAATCTCACGCCACAATCCAACTCTCGTTTTAATTACCGCTACGTCCAATGTTGCCAAGTATAATTAATTATTATTTTTATCTCGTTCGATCGCGACGATAATTAAAAAAAATGTACTTTTCGATGAAAACAAATAAAAATACGTAGAGTCATTCATATTTACGATTTAACGAATATTTGCTGATTGGATTATCGTCGCTTCGCGGATGTACGAACATTATCGAAAAAAAAAAGAAAATATACAAAAAACACAAAACCGAAACAACTCGTTCGTGCCAAACGAGCGATAATTCGCCGGATTAAAATCTGTGATAATCCTCGCTCCGCGCGTAATACGCTCGACCAACTAAATTTTTATATCATTCGCGAAATGATACACGCGCAAAATCGTATATGCTCGATCGACCAAATGAGCGATATCGTAAATACGAACCGCAGCGACGATCCCGCGAACGGAAAAATTATATTTGCACAATGTTTCCACCTACGGATTTGCATTGATAATTCGAAACGACGATAATTCGACGAGTCGATAAATTCGATTAAAAAATAAATTACCTCGGCCTCATCATTTATTTACAACGAAATGATGAATATTATTATTTAATTTTTTATCAGCGTATTAACAATATACTCGTTACCTTCAGGCGAGTTTAACGCGTGCGATTTAACGAGGACAAAGCATTACTTTTCATACGCATAAATTTGATTCTCCAATGATAAGAATTGATGCGCTTATTTTTTTATCCATTGCCGCGAACTCGTTGCACTCGTAGCATTGACGTTCGTCGCAGGAGAGCGTAGGTATGCGCACTAGAAACTCAAAGGCGTATGGGCTTTCATCGATTATGCATTCGGATTTATATTTATGAAGGGCCTATCATGCCGGATAAAAGAACGAAGAAATATTTCTCGTTGCATCGAATCGTTTATTGTTGTTGTTGTTATTATTATTATTATTATTATTATTATTATTATTTAATTTTTATTTGTTTTCATGTTCATTCCCTTTCGGGTGATTGATATGTGCATACGTGGATAAGAAAAGGAGATTCGTTGTTCTAATAACGGATATATAGTGTCGTAAACCACAGTCGAGGTCGAAGTCTCGTCGCTTCGAGGCGCGCCCTCGGTCGTCGCATATGTGCACTCTCTCATATTTTTTTACAGTGTGCATGTATGCATTTACACGTACACAGTGCCCAGCCTCTTTCACGAGTTCTGTACTTTTTTTTTTCCTCTCTCTTTTCTCATCTCGAAGCCACATTGTCCTGGCGTTCTTTTTGTTTACGTTTTCGTTTATTTTTCTTCTTCTTGTTCTTCTTCTTCTTCTTCTTCTTCTTCTTGTTCTTCTTCTTGGTTTCTTTCTTTCCATCGCCTTCTTTTTCCACTCTTGAACCCATCGAGTGCGGAGCCTCCCTTCCCGCCATTATTCGTACGGCTCGCGTAATTATCCGTTGACTCATACCGCGCTCGATTCTCCCGCTGAAAGAGTTTCAACGTCGATACTTTCCTGCAATTGTGAGAGTTTGTATATCGATGTGATTTATGTTCGAACCTCCCTCGATCATTGAGAAACAATTTTTTCGACTTTGTGTTGCGCGATGTATGAAGTTCCGATGAGAAAGGAATCTTTTTCTCTTGGACATAACCTCAAAATTGTTTCATGCCCGAGCCGCCATTATAAGCGTCGTTGGGCGTGTACAAAATGGCGGTCGTTCGCGCCAAAATTTATTACAAATTGGCTCTATCTTGAGCTATCACGTCCGCATTGAAAATTCAACTTCGTGCCGAGGGAACAAAGTGATGATAAGTTGCGACGATTAAACGAAATGGAACGTTCCGGGCTTGCGGGACCGATCGCCGATGTTCTTTTACGGGCATCGTTCGATCATTTCACTCGATTGTATCGCAACGGGACACCGATCGTTATCGCAATTTCATACGCATCGATGTATCACGATAAATCCACACACGTACCTATATATATATATATACATATATATATATATATATATATATATAACATGCGTCATTATGCATATAATGGGAAGAGACCATACGAAGCTCCTCTCGAAGTTATCCCACGCATCGTATTGCGACACACTCGTCCATCTCGATTCCGTTAAGCGTGCACGATGAGCTGGCAAAACGGGATGAAACAAAACGAGAAGTTCTGGACCAAAGAGGATCGGGAATAATAAAAATAAAATTAAAAAAAAAGAATACAGCAAAAAATAAGAAGGCGTGGGGTCTTAAAACGAATCGCGCGAAACTCGGAGTTCAGACCTCGCGTCATCCCTGCCCCCGTCTCGTCTTTGCGTTGCATATGTGGGTCACGCGGTCCGATCCTCCGGTTCGTCGTCATCGTATTTTTCCCGTCTCTCTCGCTTCTCAAACGAATCTCACCGTGTATTCGTCTTCGTGACTGGGGAACACGCTGGATAAACTTCGCCAATAATATAACGTTGCTCACCCGAGAATCTTTCTCGAGCCGACGAAAGACGCGTGGTGAAAGAAAAACACATATACACACACACACGCACACACACACACACACACACATATATATATATATATATATATATATATATATATATTGCTATGTATATGTGTATGTGGGACTAACAGGCGATATATATAT
>JAPYZU010003810.1:0-10197 GCA_030523005.1 Tryphoninae sp. B BG-2022a | reverse complement strand
GTATGTATATACGTATGTATAATACGCTCGATAGGTATAGATATAGATTCGCATATTTCGTGATTTATTAATAATTTATTATTATTATTATTATTTCGTTTATTTAATTAAATACTCACACGCAGTAGTCACAGCCACTAGTCCACGTTTACTTGGGGAGGGGGGAATTTCTTTATTTACTTTTTTTTGTTCTGCTTTGTTATTGTTTGTTTCTTTGTTTTTTTTGTTTTTTGTTTAATTATTTTTATGCATGGGATCTGTTTTTACACCGTCGTTCGTACTTCCTTCTTTTATGTTCTACAATGATACACCGAAGATTTTATTTCTTTTTGTTGTTCCGAGGATAGGGAAATCTCGCAAACGGAAATCTATCTCTTTTCGACATTAAAAGTTCTCGTTTCTCCGATTCTTAGCGCGAAAAGTTTAAAGACAGAGAGAGAGAGAGAGAGAGAGAGAGAGAGAGAGAGAGAGAGAGAGAGAGAGAGAGAGAGAGAGTCGAACGTTTCGTCCCACAGAGGGCAGCACATCCTCCTTTCCCAAGAGACTTTTTGAACGCAGCCATTTTGTCGTCCATTTTGCGTCTATCTTTGTTCCGACATCTTGTTTAAGCTTCTTCGTTCATTGTTTTCTACGTCTTTTCACTCGCATACACGATCATACAGCGCATTCGAGATGTTATTTTTTGTTGTTGTTGTTTTGTTTACGTTTTAAATATTAATCAATATTCGGTAAAATATTACTTAGAAAGAATTGGCGGCTCGTACGAACGTCAGCGAGGCTGCTCGCACGGTCGTTATACAACAATCTTAATAATTATACACACACAGACATATATACATACATATGTATATATATATATATATATGTGTGTGTGTGTGTGTGTGTGTGTTTTATGTATATATATATATATATATTTTCTTTTTCCGTAATATTCATTTCTTTTCTTCTACATTCATCCATTATCGATACACATCTACAGGGACAGGTCGTGGTTAATTATCGTGACAATTGTTCATCGTTTATCGTACCAAGTAAAGAAACATCCTCAAAATTAGAGCCATTTCGTCGCTTTTCTCGTAGTCCTTTGATTTCGTTCTTTCTTTTCTTTTTATTTTTCTTTATCGTTTAAATTTTGTTGCTACGATTGTATTCTACGAATCGGTTGAAAATTTGGCAATTTCTCGAAAACATTGAAGTTTCTCGCGCTTGGAAAAAGCTGCCTTCGATAGTGACTGGCTCAAAGCTAATCGAGAGCGAAGCAGTGGATTTTCTTTTTGTATTTGAAGAATTGAATTTAGGGTTTAATCGTTAATCATTAGCGAGTCTTAACGATCATCGAATCGAGAAATGTAAATCATGTCGTTTCTTTTCTCTAGCTTACAAATAATCCGGAGCTGTGACATTGTTATATTTAAGAACGAAGATAGTCGACTTTTTTTGTATTTAGGCATCGCCTCTGCTCGATAATAATTAATAAATAAATCAATAGCGGACGAGCTTTAGCTGTAAACGCTTACAAAAAACAGCGAGCAAACTTTGTTTCGTTTTCGTTAAAGAAATAACGGTTGAGCGCTGCCATCTTGGATAGTACAAATGTCCGCCGCTACACTAGCGAGGTGGCGCTTGCATCGTCGATGTTTGAATATTTCCCGCGATTCGATAGGCCTCGATATTATTTCACTTTTCTAGCCACGACAGTGGTCCCTAAACATGCAATCATTATTCGTTTACCCTCAAACCTTAAGTACAAAGAAAACATGGAGCAAAATTTACCCCTCCCCCCGCTCGAGTCGCGGCCAGCGCCAGCGCCAATTTTTATTTTCGTTTTTTCATAACCTAACAACTTCGGGAAATATCTAACATCACATTTCTAGCATCGTCGCCAAATTATTTTTCTCTTCTCCCTTCCTATGTCTTCCTCGTTTAATTTCTCTCCCACATAAAAGACTCGATAACGCATTCTCGCCAATCGCCATTTGTTTTTTCTTCTTCATTCTAGTTGAAATTTCTACCTGGATTCTAAACTCGTCTTTAACATTGCTTAGAAGCTCTCTGGGAACGTAAACTCAACAAATTTTCATCCGATTTACAACGACGGAAAACAAATAGAAGGCACTCTTATAATATATGTACCCCGCCTTCTTCTCTCCCTCCACGTTTCCTCACCACTCACCCAAATACGATCGTTCTCAACAACTCATCGGCTTTAATTCTTCGAATATATTAATAACTTTTACATCACAAATAAATCAAGGTTTCAGTCGCAACCAACGAATCAACAACACGCCCCAACCTGACTAACAACGAGGTTACCTCGTTTTTCTTCTTCTTCTTCTTTCATCTTCTTCTTTCTAACCCTACGCCATCTTTCTTTACTAATTCCTTCTCATTTCCTTCTTCATCGTTTTTGTTCGTCTCTTATATCAATATTTATTTATTTCTCGGTACTATGTTCTTCCTTGTTTTTCATACATATATATATGTATATATATAAGTATTTTTTTTTGTTAAATACGTAATATTTTTTTTTCACATATCCGTTATAACGTTCATTCGGAAAAAGGGTTCAGATAATACGAGAGCTGGGGCGTCGCGCGCGATATGGATATAAACAAATAGCCCTTATCATTCCATTAAATATTGTTTTCTTGTCGTTTCTGTTTTTTTTTTCGCATTACGCGAAAAAAGGATAATGGATTAATCGCACGACGCGAATAAGGACAATGGATTAATCGCACGACGCGAAAAGGGATAATGGATTTTTCGACAGATCGATTTCCATTATCGCACTTCGTTAACAACAAATTTTTACGCCTATGTGTTATTATTACAATGTTTTTTTCATTTCTCTCTTTTCTTCTTTCTCTTGTATACGTTTATCTAGTCGTGCAATCCGTTCTTTATTTCCTCTTGCTCGAACCCTTCTCGCACAATTTGCGTTCTTGCCTTTTTTCTTTCCTCTTTTATTTTCTTGTTAATTTCTCATTTTTTTCCTCGCTTTCTCATTTTCATTTCTCGTCGCGCTTAACTCCACACCACTTCTCGATCTCGCACGTACTCGTAAGTATTACTAATAATTTAATTATTGTTATTTGCTTGGAAGCTCACAGCCAACACATTTTTTATTCGTTATTATATTACTGCTTCTGTTTTTATGTTTTTTTCTTTTTTTTGTAGCTTTGGGTTACGTGTTATTCTTCTTTTTCTTATTCGACTCTCTAATTTCCTCCATTGTTTTTATTCTTTTATATTCTTTCTCTCCTGCAACTAGCCGCGTCACGCGTTCCCCAACGATCGTTTCTCCAATCTTCTTTCGTCCAAAATCAAAATTCTCATCAGATTTATCAAAAGAAAGAAATACAAACGTAAAATCATTTTTCAAATTTGGCCAATTTTTTGTTCGTTATTCTTCGATCGAAAAACAAAAGTAATTGAAATACGACAATAACGACGAATAACGGGCTTGTGGATTTTACAAATTAAAAAAAAAAAAAAAAAAAACAATTCATCGTACCGAGAGATCCAAGAATCGATTCGAATCAAAATTGGAAAATCGAATGTCGATGCAAACGGTAAGGAAAAGAAAAAAAAATAGAAACGAAAAAAAAATAAAAAGCGACAAGACAATCGTGACTGGCAGTGCATTGAGCAATCGTTATTCGCGTCGACTCGTGGCCAATGTTTATTTTCCACCAAAACCCACTACTTAGTCGACTCTCAATTCTCATAGCGCTCGTAGTTATTTCATTGAGCAAAATATTGTTATCTTTTTTTTTCGCGAGCAAACAAATCTCTTCGTTTTCACACATTTTTCTCTCACGAGTCGAACGAGTCCCGTTTCAATAATTATCTTTCTTTTGCCCAGTGAACTCAATCGGAAATAAGTGCGACGAATGCGTGTTTTTTTTTTTTTTTCCATCATTTTTTTATCGGTGCCCAAAAGGCGCAATCTCCACTCGCCCCCCTCCATCGCTATTTCATTTTTTTTCTTACTGGTATTATTTGTTTTTTTAATTAATTTTTTTTTTTTTTCGTTTTTTTTTCGTCCTTTTTAATAATTTTGTTTGAACACATGACAGATCGCCCATATATATTTCTTTTTTTTTTGTTTGTTTTTTTTTTGTACGATTAACAACGTGTTTATGTGAAATATCTGTCTCTTATCACTCTTTTGTCTCTCGTTCTCGTTTAATTGTTTTTTTTTTTGTTTTTTTTTCTGTTCCACTACGCATCGATCTAAGACTCCACCGTCGTTCGCCTCGCTACAACGTGCTACATTCTTCTCGTTATTTTTTCTTGCGTTTTTTTATCCGCCTGGAAATTCTACGCAACAATTCTCTTTCTTGTTTTTTTTTTGTTTTTGCTTCTAACTAATCTAGCCTCGCTCGCGATTCGGCCATTTTTTATTTCGAGAAAAAAAAAAAAAAAAGTATTCATTTTTTCGACCCTAACCTCACATTTGTTTCTCTCGGATTGCTTCGAGCAATGGCGTAATAGCCCGCGCTCGGTACACGACAAAATGGCTGCCTTCGGGCGGCCATTTTGTCGTGCTAACTACGAACGACGACCGCCAGGCGTCGCATCAACGGTTCGTTTATCGAATATACGTTTATATATATATATATATATATATATATATATATATATATATATAAACGCCATATATATATATGTCCATTTCGTTTATCGTCGAGCCTAATATTAAGTGTATATTTACGCGTTACAATATGCTTAACGTTAACCGCACGATGTAACGCATTTGTAAATATACATAATAATAATAATAATAATAATGACGATAATATACATATAATAATAGTGTATATAATAATAATAATGATAATAGATTTTTCTTCGTAATAATTAATAATCATTCATCGCAACTAGTCTATTTAATATGGAATTTATATTATTATTATTATTATTATTTATTATATATCTTGTCCTGTTATCGCGGCGAGCTCCGTTTCTGTTTTTTTTTTTTTTAATTTCTTTATATAATATAACGGGCGACGATTCTTGGTACAGTCTCGTTTACACGTGTAAATATATGCTCGTTTGTTTGTATTTTTTTTTGTTTTTTTTTCTTTTCTTGTTTTGTATATATTTATTCTCATTTATAATTGTAGAGACGGATGATAATAGTTATATATGTGTATGTAACATACGCATGTATAATTATTATTCGCCATAAATATCGTCACTAATTAATGTTTAATCATCTTTAACATGCCGTCTCGACATCACCGGCTTCCCCCCTCTTCTTTCATCGACAATCATTAACGATATTTTAGGAAACATGGAAATTCGCGAATGGAATTCCGTCTTTATTGCAACATTCGAGTATATCGCACATACCTCTTTAGTGTCTCGACGAGTCCGTGACATTGTTTATCTTTTTCATTTCTTTCCTTCTTCTTTTGTTTTGTTTTTTTAATATATATTTTCTCGTTTGTATTACCGAAATATTGCACGAAGAATGATACGGAAGAGGCATGTGAATCGATACCTATTCGTACGAATTTAGGTCGAACTTTTTATCTTTTCTTAGATGTGCACAAGATGGCGGCGTTGCGACGCCATTTTGTGCTCGAATCGACAAGAGGTTAGGAGCATTCTAACCTCAATGTCCACGAGCTGGGGGAATCGTAAATCGTGAAACGAGGAGATGAGAGGAATAAGGAAAAGGTAATTAAAGGACGAAAGGAGCGAAGAAAAGTAAATGGGGCTATGGCACGCTCCATGAGAATCATGAAATCCATATACAGTCGTAATTGTCACCGGTACGGATTAGACTTTATCCGTGAAAAAATAAAATCTCGATTAGACGGTTTTAACGGTGAACGTGAAGAAAAAGAAAAAAAAAGGGTTGCCTCTTCGATGGCACGATCAGCGAATGACTTTTTGGCTATTCTCGGTCGCGCCCAACTTTCAAAGGGTTAGAGCCTGAATTTGATGGCACGCGTCGGTAACAGGATTTTCGTTGTTACCGGCATTGATTGTACCGACGGTATTCGTGCCAGAAGCATGATTTCTTGGCGTTGATGGTGGTGTTATGGGCATTCTGTTGACGACGTTGGAACCAGTCGCGTCGCCACCTCCTCCCAAACAATGATCGTCCTGAAGCTTGCAGCCGATACCACTCTGCGCGATTCCATTGATCACCTTGTTCTTGGGTCTTCGAATATTGTCACCAGCGGCAATCTGAGGTCCGGGACCCCCAAGTTTTCTTCCAGCTGGTACGGACTGTCCCAAACTCGCATAACGACGATGACCAGACTGTTGTTGTTGTTGTTGTTGCTGCTGCTGCTGATGATGATGGGACATTTGTTGATGATGGTAGCGGGACTGGGCGTGGTGTCCGGTTGAGTAAAACTGGACCTGGGAAATGGGGGGAGACACATTGGGAATGGGGTGCGTCATTGGTGAATAAAGAGGTGGAGGTGGACTATTGTTATTATTGCTACTATTGCTAACGACACTGGGGCTAACGTTGTTTCGATCAACGACTTTGATACCCGAAGGTACGTTACTCTTGTCGTTGCTAGTTTCAATCGTTTTCGTATCGAGCAACGATTTTCCATCCGTTTGGGAATTATTGTGATTCTCGCGATTGTTATTCTTTCCCAATCTTGCATGCGCCGAAGAATCTCTGCGACGAGAATTTTCGTATCTCGTCGAGGAGGAGTTCTCGTAACGCTCCGAGGAATGATGATCGTTTCTTCGTGAACTCGGATAACTCTGTCCGTTGTAGGACATAGGACTGGAGCAAAAGTTCAACGAGTTGGAAAATATTTGTCCGTTGATACCGAACATTCCAGGCCTGGATGGGACGTGAGAATATTGTTGGCTAGCTGCAGCGCCACCGCTCTTGCTACCGTAGTATCGACCCCTGTCGTTATTGTACGTGTTCTGCTCGTTACCATACTTTTTCGAGTAGCTTTGATTCTTGGTATAAGGAGGTTGTTGAATTCCTCCAAGGATCGAATAAGCACCCTGAGATCTGTGATAACCCAAACTTATGCCGAAAGTATTGTTGATTCCGATTCCACGCTTCGTCGGATATCGCTGGGCCTGATGAACTTTGATCTGAGGGTCATAAGGTGTCCCTGGTGTTGGTAAGAGGCTTGGCCCGACGGTTTGACAAGCCACCGGTGGATAGGCCGTCCCGTGAGGTATGTACAGCGTTGTTGGATATAGAAACGTCGTTGCTGATGATGTCGATGACTGCGAGCGACCGATAGAGTTTGGTGTTCCACGATCGTCGAGGTCCGTCTGATCGACCGTCGAATTGGACGAGTCGCGACCATTTCCGGTAGGACCGTTTGAACTGTTGAGTGACTTGTGCTGCGTCAGGCCAGAATGAGATTGTTGCTGTTGAATACCACCAGGGTGCATCGTCATTGGATGATAACTCGGATAACGGGCTGGCATCAAGGGATATTTCAAGGGCATTAAGGACATTAGCGGAACGGACGTGAGCTGCGAATGATCTTGTTGTTGCTGTTGCTGCTGTTGTTGCTGTTGTTGTTGCGCGTCACTGCGATGTTGGCGAGGTTGGTCCGAGTGACTGGATGTCGAGCGTGCGTCCTACGAGTTTTGTTTCTTTTTTGTTGGTTGCAATAACAATTTCAGGGATTTTTCATTCTTTTCACGCTCTTTGGATAGGACAACGATGCCTTTCTTAGACGCAATGCTGGAAAATTATTACGCGGCCACTGCTTTGTTTTTTTCTTTTCTTTTCTTTTCGGCTTTTGTCAGTGAAGTGATCCTTGATTTCGGGATTTGATCTCTTAACGCCCGTGTGTATCAAGGGTGAATTCTCAACATTAAAATGGAGTTTGCTAAAAAAATTTCCAGGCGATACCTTGGACGCAGGTAGTGAGAGAACAATATTCTTGCAATAAAGCTTGATCGATTCGAGATATTCGAAATCGGAAGGATTGCGAATCTAGTGGGTCAAAAATTGGTGGTGTCACCAAGGAAAACTTTTGTTCATCTCGTGTCACAAGGAACAAAACTTTGATTGCATTACCTAGTTTCATCCAGGAACTTTCAATCAAACTTTTTCGACACGAGATACCATTTTCAATCAATAAAAAAAAGCACGCAAAGTGCAATATCTAGAGTAAAGGGGTCAAGGCTGCCTGAAACGTTCATCTTTCATTCAGCCTTTAACACTACAACGCAATCTGTGACAGAGGAAATAGCGACTTCATTCGCGTTTCAGTAAACTGGAAACTTGGATGACATTTGGTCCAGGTCAAAGATAGGATTTTTGTAAATGGAATGTTAAGAACGATTCCCTAGTGAAGGAATTCAACTAGGACGATGAACAAACTTATTCGGTTTAGAATCGAGGACGTGTTTGGAGCATTCATCGATATTTCCGCTATCACAGAAGACATTGTGGCGCGATAAGAGAGCCCACAATCTTAGATACTTGATAAACAAATTATAGAAGACGAATATTTATGATACCTCCTGAGTGGTGGGTTGACTGTCAGGTGCTAACTGTTGGCAGCTCGTAGGATCGGTCGTATAAAGAAGTAGCTGCTGATCACCGATTCCGATAGTTTGATGCTGAGGCTGAGGAGGTACGGGTGGGGGTCCCGGGGCTGCGAACGGATAATAGAAATGATCGAGCTGTGGTTGCGATGGCAATGGACCAGAGGCAACCGGTGGATGATGGTGATGATGATGATGTGGCGGGGGTGGTGGCGGAGCTGACTGAGCATAAAAGTGACCCGGTGGTGGTGGCAGAGACGCGAGGTTCGGTGGACTCGATGCGCTAGTTACGTTTACTCCGGCGCCACCGGCGCTACTAGCACCGCCTGTAACTCCAACGCAGCCATTGCTTTGTGCCTGTTGAGCTTGTTGTTGTTGTTGTTGTTCGAGCTGATTTGTAGCCGCACTTGTTGCGTATAATGCGTACTGTGGTTGACCACCACCAGCAGCTGCTCCTCCGTAATACGACTCGTACTGTGGAATGAGAAACATCGGCAGAGATTAAGTTCGTTGTTTGAGGTTAGGTTTATCTGATTTTTCTAAAACAACTAATCGGCCATGTTTGTTTCTGTTATATGTTTTTGTTTTGTCTGTTTCACGACTATGGTGGAACGGGTGAATTGATTTTCGCGGTTATATACAAACTGTTACTTCCGATAAGACATTCAGAGGCCTATTATGAGGAAAAACAAAATGGACGAAAGTAAACAAAATGGCGGGGACACAATGGCCCGTTCAAACATCAAAAGGTCATGCGATTCGAGTGAAAATTGACATCTGGGGGCTTGAGAGGTCGCTGATTTGGAATTCGATGTTGAAATTTTGAAATTCTATATGGAGGAGGACAACATGGCCGACCAAAAATCAGAAAAGACGCTCGGTTTGAAGGGAAACTTTGTGTTTGGGGGTTTTGAGATAGCGGTACACGCGTCCGATCTAAATATAATTTTCTTGAGGGTTTAACTTGAGATCTAAACGATATTCATATTTTTACGAATTTTAAGAATTCAAGGGAGTTCGTGTTTTACGAAATGTTTTCTTTTTTGTAAATGATTAATGCATCTCAAATTTTCATGATTCGCCGAGTAATTCATGCACAAACAATTCCATTGACTGCAGAAATGTCCAAGCAAAGCCGGTTGAAGGAAAAAGATGAAACAAAATTTCAATAAAATTTCTAGAGTAAGAATTTTAAGCAATGTATTTTTTTTTGTCGAGATAAGCAATAACAATGGCAAAATCGGGAATTTACGAAGAATGACGTAAAAGAAAGCAGAATCAAATTGATTCATTAAAAAAAAAAGTTAAACATAAACGTATGCGAAACAATCGAAAAAGTTTAGTCAATTTTTGCAATTGCTAATTTTAAAATGTAAAATGTGAATCGAGGTGTTTGGGTCGAAAGCCTTAAATCTCGGCCCAAATCTCATCAATCTTTTTCTCCACTTCACAAATTTAAGGTAGTCCTATCGTTGGGTGGGAGATTACAATTTTATTCCTCTTTTTTCTCACATTGGAAGTGGACCAAGAGTTAAAGTTCATTAAGAAAAGTTGTTGCAAATTGACTAAAGAACAACATACTCAAAATTTAAATTGATCCTACGAAAAGTTTATTTGTTATATAATAAACAAAATCATGAATTTTTGTTTCCATAAGATTTGTTATAAAAACTAATCGAAGCTTCTTTG
>JAPYZU010003809.1:0-13274 GCA_030523005.1 Tryphoninae sp. B BG-2022a | reverse complement strand
TTTGTAGATAGCATTTTTGTGCTTGATCCTCTGCCTCAGCTCGTCGGTTAACCATGGAGTTGGTAGCTTTTTGGCCCTAAATTCAACGACCGGAGCATGCCTGTCGAGCGCAGAGAGAGAGAGAGAGAGAGAGAGAGAAGGGAGACAGACCATCTCTCGATATAGCTACCAGGGCACCCTTTGGAGTTCGTCGTTCGCCGCGCTTGCTCCCATATAGCATAGTGACCGCAGAACCCGCGCGCGTGTTTCATGTTCTTCCATCTCGCGATAAACGTATACGTATGTGGAGACATGCGCATGCACGCTCGTGGCGCGCGCGTTCTCTGACCACCGAACGGGCCTTGCGGGCCCCGGCAGCGCACACACGTCAAACGGTTATAAACTCTCATCGAAGATCGACCCCCTTCTGCGTGCCCGCGGCATCGATCGTGGCAATATCGTACGACACGTGCACTCCAATTCGCCAACTCACGATTTCTCGTGTCCATGTCCACCGGCACTCTTTTCATCGTAAACTCGCGTGTCGGAGGATCTAACGGCACGCGCATGTGCAGTACTTGACTCCATCCACCACTTCTCTCTCAACTCGTCCTACCAGAAACAGCACGTCCTTCATCGCCCTGTCCGTAGAGCCAAAAAGTACGAGACCTACCAATGATTTCTTAGACGATTAAACCATGATACCGGTAATCTTATAACCTCCTTATACCGCGCAATTATGTTTATTACATGGAATCAATATTTTGCTTCGAGCGATTATTTTTATTACGTGGAATCAATAGTTCGCTTCATTTCCGGCCAGGATGATAAACGAGTGAGAAAATCAGGATCAACGATTATTCTCGATTGTATGACTTGTCTCACACAGATGCGGATCCGTTCTCCCATCTTCGTTCTCTTTCAATATTCTCAATAAAGAAGAAGAATAAGAAGAAGAAGAAGGCATATAACATAAACACGGGGAAAAATATAGACGGTGGCTACCATACACGCGGCATTGCACTTGCCGGAAGTGTAGCTTATTAGTACACACTGCCGTGTGCCGCCCGATAAACTATCGCGAGAGAGAAAGAGCCCTCAGAAATTATATTATGGAATAAGTGCAAGGGGTAGCGTAGAGTCGAACGTCGAACTCTCATACGTATTATATATATATATATATATATATATATATATATATATATGAACCATCACATATATCCGAGGCGAATTCCCAGCAGCACCTAACCGACGAACACCGCGAGCTTGTATAGCTATTAAGCTGCCAGATGGGAAGTAGCGTTAATTATCGAGGGGTTCACTGGACGTGGCAAGAAACCGATCGGTGCAACTGAGGAAGCGAGCATCCAGAGACAGAGGGAGAGAGAAAGAGAGAGAGAGAGAGAGAGAGAGAGAGAGAGAGAATGCACCGAGTGTGCGATTACCCTTGCACTCTCAAGGGATATCGAAGATCTTAAAACCCGAGCTTTAGGCCATGGTTCAAGACACAAGCACACGTATACGTGAAAAAAGAAATAGAAAGAGAAGTCCTGTGAATAAGACGCGAGCGTGCGCAGTCTTCGGGATGCGCTCCTACCCTTTTTCGATAGCATCGATGTGTCTACGCTGATCGAGCCCCGAGATATTGCCTCCGTGCCTCCCGGGAGAGTAGAATCGAGAGAATCAAGAACTAAGCGGAGAGAGAAAGAGGAGAGAGTCAACGCGCCGACGTCATTTGTTAAGTAGATCGAATTGCCGGTAATAAGTCGGGGCGACACGCTATGTATAGCTATTCGCATGGGGAATCTGTCCGGCACGACGGGGCGCTGGTGCTGAACTGATCTTTCAACTTCTTGCCCCCGGCGGAAGTTCAATTTATCGGAGCATCCGAGAGCCTTCTGCTTCCAGTCGGCGAATCGGCAGGATGCGCCTCTAACTAGTCGTTCGATCTGGGATATTATATACTGAGTTCACGTAATACGCTTATATATAGTCGTATACTGCGGTAACGTTGTTACGCTAGAAATATTATTATCGCCTCGATATGACGAGAGCTTTCATAATTTAATGTATTTTTCGTAACGTGAAGTAATCGTAACGTTATCAGCTACTTGAATGGAGACAAAGTACGTTGTAGCCATAATCGAGAGAACTTAAGTTGATAACTTTGGTTGAAAACCAAACAAGAGTTTTTTTCACAACCAGAAAACAATTGTTCCAACCCTCAAGATTCTCTAATTTACCTCTAAGACGTGAACACTATAAGTTGCGAATATCGTACTCACGAATACTTATCAGAATTTGTCAGAACCACCGTTGAAAATCCTCGGCGTAAAAGTTAATCCTAAACAGAACAAAAAGTCTAAAAATTAGGCAAAATAAAAATCGAGAGAAATGTTTCGAACAAAGTCAACCAATTGTACGGAAATCGAGGCAAACGTCAAGACCACAAAGGATTTCACTATCCGTCGACCATACGTTGCACACGCACACAACCCTCGGAAGATCCAACCCTTGATAGCGCTCCGTGATTTTCGATTAATCGCGTAACAGCCGAGCACCGCGTCTCTCTTGGGGGTTGGTTAGCTCTAATCGACGCTTTCCATCAGCACCACCCCGAACACACCAACGGACAGGAGTAAAGCATAGGCACCGCGCGGTAGCCAAACCTCCGACCCGAACCCTGACAACGACCAACTTATTCCCTCCCGCATGTTATACACACCAACTCGAACATGCGATAGATATAATATTCCCTTTCTATCTCCTCTCGTCTATCTCTCTCCATCTCCCTCGCGCGTTAGTTTCCTCTCGCTGAGAAGAACCTCTTCGCGAATGTTATTATTCAACTCCGTGACGTGAGTCCCGCGATGCTATTAACGATCGGCCATAAAGTGAGAGAAACACCGCGGTTCTCGTCCGCGCCGCGAAGGTCATGCGCGCGTGCTTCTTTTCCTCGTTCCGGCTTTTTCCTTCTCCTTTATATACGAATGGTATTTGGCATGCTGAAAGGTACGAATCTTTTGTCCGTCATGAAAGCGAATACGCACTAATGCACGTTTCGCGTAGTCTCGTCGCTGAAAACCCCAGACTACGAAGACCCGATACGTGCCCTCGGGCGCGTACGTCAAAGAGGGCTGAATAACGCCGATATCGTTGGCCCGAGCACATACAGCGAGGTAGGAGAGAAATTGCCGGCAATCGTAATTGAAAAAACTCCTAGACAAGATTTTTCCCCTCTAACCTTACCACCTCTTTCTTTTTCTGTCTTCTCGTATGCGTCTTTTCCATCCCTCTTTCCCCATCGGGTTACCGTTTACAGACAGGAAGAAACGAGAGAGAATCTTCATGTGCCATGGCAGTCCAGGATTTTCAAGCTTTATGACTGTAACGGTCGCTTCGAATTACGCGAGAGACGAAGAGAATTATACACACGGGGTGAATACTTTACGCGAAAAGGGATATTCGATAGACGGACAGAACGTATCGATCGTCCGGACATGCTTCGCTTAGCTATTTATTCGTAATACGGAATTTCTTTTTATTCTCTCTTCGTTCCCTGTGTATCTGCAATCGAAACGAAATGATCTTGGTGGTGCATGGATACTTACAGACGTACACACATCTGTATATACATATATGAGGTAATAATGGAGATACAGGAAGTGGCGGGCGCGAGAGCGAACGAGCACGGTGTCGAGGCCGCGACCCGTTCCCTCGCTCGTGGTGGAATTTGCCGTCCGCACCGTGCGGGCTTTCCGCAGTGTGCCGCGGCCACCTAACTCGCCCATGTCCGCTCCTCGATGACGCCCTCGTTACGACTTCGTGCCCGTGGTGAGAAGTCATTGCAAAATGTTAGCCTCGGCCGGCACTCTCGTGGGATATAATGCACCTTCGCTTGTCCGCTTCGAAATACCGTTAGAAGGACTTCTCTGTAACCGGCATACATGCCCTCGTGTTCTTTCAGAAGAGAGTGAGAGAAATAAAGAGGAAGAGGGGGAGAGAGAGAAGGGGATGCACGATGGATTTTTTAAGCGAGCTTCATATTTTATAAGTGAAGAATCAAGTAAAAATTTCGTCGTGAAGTTGGAGAGTCGTCGAGTCGTGACTCTACTCGTCGAATTTTTCAACCCTTCCATGACAAGTTTGTAGATTTTAATCGAACGATGAACGTAGCTCGAGTCTATGTAACGAGGATTGTCGAATAAATCGAATGGCCAAGTTAACAGCTTATCGAAGGCCCATGAGAAATTCGTGTCAACAAATCGTTGCGGTAAATCGTCGATGGAGGGTGAGAAATTCGATACATGGAGGTTTGGGGTGTAAAATAGTCAACGTAACTCTCTATCTATTCCCGCATAACTTAGCTTCGATGCTTGGTGTTGAATCTAACCAGAAGGGGATTGTATCATTACTACGAGTAACTAGAGTCACGTTCGAGCACGAATCCGCACAAATCGTTTATTGGTATAACTGTACAATCGCGAGGAGCTTCCTCTCTCTATCCAGATGGTTATGAGAGAAAGAGATAGGGTGCGAGAGGGAAGGGGAGAGAGAGATCGGCATCGTGTTTATTCGAACGTGAATTTATTACTGGACGTGCACTTTAAGCCAGACGCAACAGAGGGATAGCGAGAAGGAGAGAGAAACGGAGGGAGTAAGAGGTATGAAATGTTCTCATCGGATATAGAAAACGTACCGAGGCAGAAGACGTGCCTCTCGTTCAGCTTGATCTCCTTTTCTCACAAACTTTTGCACGGTTGCACGAACCCGACAGATATTGTATTTCGTCATCGTGAACCATGCTTCTTCATTGATCTCATTCGCTATAAAAATGAACCATTAGACCAATCGCTCTCGTAAACTTAAACGATGTCTTCGCGAGATTAAAATAAATCGCGGAAATTGTCATCGTCCGAACCGATGAGAGAGAACTTCGCGCAAGTGACAAAAAGACGCTTCCTCTGTCTTTGAATTATTCAACTCTCGTTCCATTCTCAACAATGGGTCCGATGGAAGCCGCAAATACGTTTTAACCAGCCGTGCTTTCTCCGGTCGACTGCTCGTGAATTCGATTCCTGCTTTAATCAAATCAGGCTTAATGTAGAACGGAACGAGAGGGTGGGAAATTACGAAGGGGTAGTTTATCCCTGGTCCGCCAGACTCCCCTCCCCCCTTCCCCCTACTCTCTCTCCGTCTCTCTTTATGGTTCGTACCTTCTATGAATTCTCTGGCTGCTTGCGCTTCGGTGCTGAGCATATGAGTATTCCGTAAGTACTTTGCCAAAAGCTGAACATCAAAGTGGTCGAGAGATCTCGTATTTGCGTGTGGCTACTGTTTTGTGTATGGGGTACAAGAGCTTTTAAAGCGCCTCTCGCGTTTCGTTGAAATGCACTATTTGGCGAGTGGCTTGCACCAGCTACCCTCTCCCTCCCACCTTTTCCACCCTATTTTCACCCCTCCATTACAAGAAGAGGAGCGTGAACATCCTAAGGGTAAACTCGGCTCCCTTATGGTATACTCCCTCGTTGAAATACGCTCCTACTGTCGGAGCTGGTATTTCGTTTTCTACTTCCGCCATTTCGTCCGAGAGAAATACCACCGGTGCATTCATTTCGCAAAATTCGTTGCTGCAGTGGAACCTCTGTCATTTTGCGTATGAACGTTCGCGTGTGCACGGAGAATCATAGAAGTAGAAGCGTGTTTGTCGGAAGTAAATATGGGTCGACGTTTGAAGCGCGTATACCGAGAAATTAGTTTTTAGAAATACGTCAGATATGGAGGTGGGCGATGGATCAACGTCGATTTATTGACGATGTGTTATCAATGTTCCGATACGTTATTGACGTGCTAAATGCGATAAGAGGATTAGAGAGTTGTGAATTCTCACGATCGGTAAGAGACGATATATGCCAATAGCGGATCTGGCACACGTAACATAACGAGAACTGGCTCCACTTATACAATTATTACTCGACAGGTCTCGACCGAGTACGCCCAGGATAATTCAACCCCTGAGTCGAAAATTATAGTAATCAGGAGAATTGTCGGAATATACATTGTACAGTGAACTCGGCATTGTGAGTCTCTCGAACGAGCGTAACGATCACGAGCTTACAAACGGCTCATAAATTTATAGCTCCATCTCGTCCTTCTGATACTTTAATTTTTACCAGCCGGAAATTTCTTATTCCATTTATGAAATAAGCGACGGCAACTTACTTCACAACATTCATTTACAATTTATTCTCATTAATTATTGTACGACCGACGTCGAGGAGCGGACACGTTCGAGTATAGCCGACTTGAAGGACCTCTCGCGGCCGATCCGGGGGACCGAGGTGAGCAAAGGTTATGTCGTGATTATGACAATACGAGATGGTTACGGAAACGGTGGTAAGAGGCAAAAGCGTGAACCCCTTGTGCTTTCCTCACTATAAACTTTGTGGTTATTAACGTGGCGTAATTAAAAAAACGCACAGCTTGTGGTTGCGGTCGTAACGCATTCTGAATAAAGTGTTTTGTGTATATACACTCTACATATACACGCATTACGATTTACCCGCAGGTCCAGAATTCCATTAAAGACGAGATATTTTTTTCTTCACGTGTTGCTGAGTCTCCTCTCATTCTCGGGTCTGCGGGTTCCACTACATAGACGAGGAGGCAATGTAATTTAGAGTTTCTTTTTTCGTATCCTTTGGCACATTTTCCATAGTTATCCTCTCGTAGCAAAATTCAGAATGCCTGAACGACGTATACAAAATTCTACAGTCCAATTCCCTACTTACGCCCTTCATTTTTCATTCATTCTATTTTTCATCCTCCACAATTGAAAAAATTAGAATTTTTTTCTGCGCTTTTCACAACTTTGGGAATATTTTGCGACCAGTGCGCACAAGCACAAGTTATTTCAGTCATTGTGCCCGACGGACGTTACCAGACGGAACATTCGCATATTTCTGCATTTCTCTCTCCTCTTTTTTTACACCTTCTCGTATCAATTCAGTTTTTACAATTCAGGTGAATTTTCGAAAATGTCGCGTGAACCTTTAGTGTCGTATGGGGAAAAAAGTTTGCCAGCTGGCAAACATGTGGGAAGTTACTGGAGGCGTACACGAACGAACATGAAACGAGGGCCTCGGAGTAACTATCCCGTGTGTTTCAAAAACTAGCGGGTGTGTCACATCGTGAAGAACCTCCCCGACCATTCGTCCGTTTTGCAGCAGTTGGACATAAAATGTTGACAGTGTCGTTCGTGGCCGATAGATAACGACAACTGGGAAAACGCTGAGCGTTCGAAGAGAGACAGATGCACCTTCGTCCACATAATATCCCTATACTTACCTGCCTGGCGCTGTTGGCAAATACAACCAAGCCTTCGATAACGTATCGCGACATGCACGAGAGGAAACAAATATATCCAGAATATGTACAATTTTGTATGGAAATTTTACAGTTTTTCAATTTCGAGCTTATATTAAAAAAAAAATAAAAATATTAAGTTTATTTTACATTATTTAAATTTATTAACGCTATTAAAATTTTATATTGTAATAACAATATAAAATTTTAATAGTGTGTAATAAGTCATTAATTAATGATCGATTATAATTAATAATCAAACTCATGATAAACAATTACAAAAATAGAAAATTTCAATTATTGTAATAACAACATAAAATGTTAATAGTGTGTAATAAGTCATTAATTAATGATCGATTATAATTAATAATCAAACTCATGATAAATAATTACAAAAATAGAAAATTTCAATTATTGTATAAAAATATTTCACATTTTATTGTTCAATATTATAACGCGTAATCAATTTTATAATAAACAATTATAAAAGTACGACGGTACGAAATTAAAATGTCAGTGTATTTATCAAAGTCAGTTCAAACAAGAAAATTTTCTGTACAAAGCTTGGTCCGTTCGATCGATCCTTTGAATTTTTCGTTTTTCCAGTATCGCGTTTCTATTTACTATGTCGCATACCGCCATCGGCGACATCCGATGTGCATTGTTCTTTCGATATATCTTGTTGATACCTCGAGTCGGCGAGAAAGGTAAGAGCTTTGTTTGTCAAGCACAACAGTGGTCCCGGTTGCACCAATAACACCCTCACTACTTTCTCGACTATTCTCGTCTGTGTCGTTTCCGCGCAAATGCCGAGTGAACAGATTTACATAAGCAGTTCAACCCCTTGTGGAAAATTTCTTTCAGCCTCTTCCCCCCTCTCTTGCCCCTCTACATGTGAAATTACGATCAGCTGTCTCGACAGTTCGGATTTGCACGAATGTTCTTATGTCGCCGCGTGGCAAGAGTCTCCAGTTCAGTTCAAAGTTTCACCGGCAGGTGGCGCGCACAGCTATGTGCATTTCGCGGAGAGCGCAGTGCCAATGGTGGAAAACGTACCATTAGTCACGTTCACGGAAATCTTTTGCAGCAGAAAAATAAAATCGTTTTACTTGGAAAACGTGTAAAATTGTTGTATATTGTATATAAGAGAAGATCTCCGGGAAAAGTAAAACGGTATATTGGTTTTTCTGATAAAATTGTAATAAGATCTGGATTCGTACAAAATGGCGTGTATTCCAGGTACGGATTAAAGTCTACGACACGTGCGTTATAAATATTGTATATGTGAGAAAACTGATTGTACAATGTTGTCTCGTGTAATAATTCGTGAGTGAGCTTTTACTTCGAATTTTGCCACGTTCGCATCGAATTCTCATCATTTTCTCTTTCGCAATACCGACTCGTTGGGAGAGAGGTGTACGTACGAAGAGAGAATTCACATAGGATCGTGTCACGAATTACCATGTGTCAATAGAAACAATATTAAGGAATGAGCGAGCGACTTTGCACGAAGAATTATACATGCGCTGATAAGGATGCGCATCAGATAAATATCGTTATTGACATTTCTATTTGATTTTTATTTCAATTAGTATTTGTGCATTATTAATCAGTCGATTTTCGAACACATTAGGAAAAATTTATTAACTGGAGAAATTCACTTTCCAATAATTCAAAGTGTTTTATCAATAATTACTTCACCCACTTCATCATACCACCGTGTTAAAGGTAAATCTTGCTTTAGTGAGATTGAAGGAGCTTTACCTTGCATAACCGCTTTGGTATGAATAATTAATCTTAAATCTTCGGTACAATTTGATATGAAACATTAATGAATATTGCATCTGCGTATACAAATCTTTACTTTTCTTTTCATTTTGTATACTTCTGTCAATAAAGTTATTTATTATTATTTGTTTCGTTAATAATTTATAATATTTTACAATTAATGTCAACAAAAAAGAAAAATTTATCGCTATATTTTCCAGAATAAAACTAGAAAAGCTTACTCCGACCTAAAGTTACCAATTACGTTATCCTCTCGAAACTGTCTCGGCCGGACATCCTCGAGCGTTACATATCGCATCTTGCGAACCTGCAAACTCTCCCTCGGTAGACCCTTCGCCTAACTCGAAGTGCTTTCCATCGTCGTTGCAAATACGCGACAAGTGCACATATAAATATAGACAACGGGGACGAGGGCCTCGCGTCCACTCGGCAAATTTATCCACTTGCGATCTCTCCGAGTCTTCTTCTTACACTCGAATACGAGAATGAGAATGGAGAAAAACCTACGCGCGCTTTTGCCACGATTCAGCACCTTTGGCGCTGCAGTTACAGCGACAGCAGCGCCATCCAGCGGACATACACATTTCTCTTTTGCACCCTCACAAACTAGCCTGTACGTTAAGCACACAGCTCCGGGGTGATAAATAGAAAATGGCCGCGCAAGTGCAAGGGAGCAGCTCTCAATCCCCCTTTCCCCCTTCCTCTGGCTCAACATGGTCGAAGCTTTCCTCGCGAAGAGCGGATTGCTTGCGAGGCGATTATCGAGTTATCGGAACTCGACCACCGCAGCCCCGTCGATCCCATTCTCTTCTCATCCTCGTCTCCCTTTTCCCGTATACGCTCACTTCACTTCTACATGAAAACACGTTCTTGCACCAATATATATATATACCGATTTTCCCATATCCTTTCACACATATATAGTAAGTGGCAGAGAAAGGGAGAGATCCCGAATTCTTGTATTCGTATTTTTCGAAGCCAGCTGCTCTGTTTCTCCTCCTCTCCTACTAACAAGGCCATGCTGACCTGCCTCATTCTACAACTCGTACTTTTTGTTAAGGAAAATAAACGATTTACTAGATTGATAATTTGTTAGAAATTACGCGACGTCACTTAACGACAGTTATAATTGAAGATTTTCTTGACAGTTCTACGAATTATAAAGGATATTTATGATGAAACGAGAGTTAGAAGGATGAAAAGCTACTTGAAATTCTGGAAGAAAGATGGATTCTTCATAAAGCAGTTTTGATTAATGAAAATATAAATAACCGCTTCGTTGTCGCGTTTTAAGTACTTTAGTTTATAATTGGAGTAATAAACAGCTTGTATACATATAATATAGGTACGCAGTACAAGATAATTAAATGAAAAAGTAACAAATATCTACAAAATAGATGATCAAGTCAAATTTTTTAGAACAAATAGAGGATCACTAGCGATGCCTAAATCCGCCAGAATCCAACAAAATTTCCTTGTGCCTCCGCCGCCATCTTGAAAAACAGAAAATTGTCAATAATCGTATTTTTTGTTATCCAATTATTTCTTTTAATTCACGATAAATCAATGAAATAGTGAAATTAATTCTCAAGTTATACCAAATCTGAGACCATGAGGTTGAAACTCGTGGTATTATTACGGGCAATGGCTCATATATACCACAGCTCGTTAAACATTTGAGGTTTTGAATATGATCCAATCAAACATCGAATAAAATTTAATGTGTGTATCTACGAGAAATATTGTAGGCAATGACCTATACCTGAATATTCGAACGATGAAACGTGCTATAATAAACCATATGCCATAAACTCGACCCTTCATTTATGGAAATCTAGACAAGACCTCGACTATGTGAACCGCAAACATTATTTCCCATTCCCGTCTACTTCTCTCTCTCTCTCTCTCTCCCTCCCTCTCTTTGTCTCTCCCTCCTTCTCACTGGCTCCCTCTCTCTCTTTCTCTCTATTTCTGTCTCTATCTTCTCCTCTCTATCTTTCTCTTTCCATCCTCTCGTATCATCGTCATCTCCGCATATCCATTTTGTACATTGAACCCTCTTGCGTGCACAGGTGAACATAATTTATCCTTTCGCCCTTTGGCAAAAAGATTTTACTCGTGCCAACGAGAACCGCGTTATAATCGTACTCGTTTGATATGAGACGAACTATATAGTGATTATCACTTACGTTTGTCATGAGTTAAAATGTAATCACTCGATCTTGAACTTTTCACTCAATTCCAGGAACGTTTAATTAAATTCATTTTTAATTGAATGTTCGTGTTAAATATTGACATAAAGACTGATAAAAATTATTAACAAAATAACAATGTTTTTTTCAAAATGTTATACCAAAAATTCAGAAAATCTTACGATTTGTTTTGTTTCTTTCTTTTTGTTACAGGTAAGAAGGTACGATTAAACAATTTTCAACAATAATCTGTTTTAAGAAGAAAATTAATTTGTTTAATTTTCACCGAAATATTAATAATTATTTATTACATTTGATAATATTTGATAACGTAATGTTCGATAATCTTCTTAAAATCATTTTTAATATATTACATTAATTCGAATCGTGTATCCAAACGGAGATCCGATTAGGACCAATCGTGTAAGTCATCAAATATTTATAAAATAAAAATATTCCGCAATCTCCACAATTTCGCGAAACATACAAAAAATATAAAAACCCAGTGATTAATTTCATGGAGTCATTGTTACTCGTTGTATTTTTGCGTTCTAGAGAAATTCAACGAATTTTAAGCGTGTTGAATTAGCAACTGCCCGTAACAGTAAAATGTAATATTACGACAAACTTTCCATCTCGTTCCTCGCTCAATGTTGAAAAAAATATATATATATATATCACGTCTCTTGCTAATTAGGAAATTACGTTGAAAAACGCGAAGCTTTCCAGACGCGGGCCTGACAGTTTCTCTCTTTTCCGCCTGTGTCTGATTCCCTCGTTACGAGACAAACTAACTCAACGTGATGGGAATTCGCCGCAATACAGAACACTTCATTTCGTTTATGCTCGTTGGGTTTTTATATTAATTTATCCTCAAAACTTTAATTTTTTTGATATTTTTGTCATACTTTAAATCCAACAAATATTATTTTCCCTCGCAGTAATTATTATTTTTATACCGTCGGTGAACGATATAATATTCCAATGACTTTAAAAAACCTCTTCCCCCCCCTCCCGCTCTCTTTCTTTCACTCTCTTTTTCACGAAAATCTTCCCGTTTACGTTTTTAGTATAATTAAAAACGGATCCTGATATAGCAAGTATGATCAAAATAACATTTTAAACCGTTTTCAGTTTGCAATCCTATTTTTCCATTTATCAATCATCTCGTAAAATGAGAAAATTTTATCATCCGTTGATAAAATTTCGTTGTAAATATGATAAACGTTCCTCTTTTCGGCCGATTAAATCAATCAATAACCAAACATTTCACATCGATCATTCATCATTATTATTATTATTCCGAAATGACCTACACAAAAATTGAACCATTAGAGTCAATAAGTCAATCAAGTACTATTATTATAATTATTATAAATATCGAGGAGTATCAAACTTCGACGATCAAACATAAAAATTACGAAAATTTTTCGTGAAGAATTTATCAATATGTGATTTGTTAACGTATAAGTATATATTCCCAAGTGCACACAGCCATTCATTTGGTAATGGCAAAACTCATGAATTCGTATCGATAGACTCGTCAGTAAATATCGTGTTTTTCGGTAGCCTGGCGATACGCGCAATTCCACATACGTGCATGCACCGAGTCCAATTATTAATTGCAAACGAAACTCGAATGCGTTCGGTGCTTTAATGCAGCTGCACATTTCGAGCACACCCCCTGTCTCCCTCTCTCCCTTTCTCTCCCTCTTTCACCCTTCCCCCTATTTCTCTCTCTCTCTATCGATTCGTTCTACCTCTGTGAAGCTACATATACTCGTCCAGCCCTACGCGCGGCCTTATTATTCTCGTGCATATCCAAAATTGAACCTATCGCTGGGACGGTTTAACTGACATATGTACCGTTATCGAGTCCACACAGCGAAACGAGAAAGCGGGAGGCGCCTCCCTACAACCGGGCTGTACCGATAAAACCTACTGGTCATT
>JAPYZU010003807.1:0-10206 GCA_030523005.1 Tryphoninae sp. B BG-2022a | reverse complement strand
TCCTCCTCCTCCTCCTCCTCCTCCTCCTCCTCCACCTCCACCTCCACCTCCTCCTCCTCCACCCTGTTTCTCCCATTCGCAATACCGCGGTAACACATAATTACGTTAGCATGCGAGCGACAACACCGCGAGAACGGGAATACGAAATTAAAACGAACGTCGAGAGAATTGCTTTCGAGCACTTCGCTTTTCCACCGACTACGTATCGAGGGACGTACGTGTGTACGTGCGGGCGGACGTAAGCGCGGATGGGAGCTTTGGGTCATTTGCATTCCGAGCGAGCGATGAAGAGCATGCACGACGCTTTGCGAAACTCGCAGGCGAGAATCGCGAGTGAGCGACAGAGAGGGAGAGCAAGAGAGGGAGAGGGTGAGGGTTTTCCTCTGTTTCTCGATCTCTCTAGCGGTGATGCGCAATCGAGATACTCTGGACCGTTGGTGAGATGGCGTAGTCGGTGGTAAACGAATACACGCGAACGGCTTGCATCGCGATGACACAGGAATGACGTAGGCGATACGAAGACTTTGACGTTTGATGGAAAAGGAATTTGAAAATTTCGCACATATTTTAGAATTGTGCAACAATTTTAAAACATTCGTAATTTTTTCCATTTTTTTCATTATTTTCTAATCCATAATCAAGCTCAGAGTGAAGATTGCAAGCTGACCCGGGCCGGACCCGGATCCAATCCGGTCCGGGTCAGTTTTCAGCTTGGTTGAATTTCTATTCTACTCGGGAAGGTTACAATTATTTCCTCGCGCTAATGTGTCGTCCGGAAACAAGCGATAAGACAATTCAAGCGAGAGAGATGCAAATAGAACGAAAAGTGGGAATGCCCATAGGGCTGTCAGACTCAAGCCTTCCGACCGCAACCACGTGCAAGCCTCCGGTGGAATAAAGGTAGAACAAGCTCGTTCCTCATTGCGATGACCAAAACTGTCTATTCAGCATTCACTCCGTTCCGCAAAGTCTCACTCTCGAATCGATCGCACGAGTCTCTCCCTACTCGCTAACACAACTATCTACGAAAGTCCCAAGGGCGTAAGTACCTTCCCGAACAATCCATCGAAACAACGTCCTTCTCACTATCGTCCCAGCCGTTCCATTCCTCCAAGCGTGTCTCCTGGCTGGATTCGGCACTGCTAAGTGCCTCGCGACCGAGACACAAATAGGAAATGTAGCTTTTGCACGCCCTGGAAAGTTGGGAGGGAAGAGAAGCAACATAGAGAAAAAAAGAAGAGACAAGAACGCGTCTTCGAGAGATTATGTGTACACACTCGCCTGCGCAAAGTCCTGGCCAAGACGGGAACGATGAGACGAGAACGTTAAACGTTCGGGGCGTAGCGAAGTCGACGGTCCGAGGCAAGTGACGAGTAAAGCCATATCGAGTTGGACAGCGAGAAAACTCGTGGATAAAGAGACGAGATACCGAAGTGGCTCTTGGGTGACGTTACCCTCGGGGCTAAAATTATATATAGATATCTCGGTTCTTCTCCTATCCGTCTTCCTCGTTTTTGTGTATTTTCCTTTTTGCTCTGCTACTCGCGGTAGTCATTCTCGCAGCATCGCGGTAGCTTCCCCTTGTTACTTTTACGGTGTAGGTACAGTCCACAGTCTTCCGATAATTGGACGAGGACGATCATTGCCAATGACAAGAGCCCTAGGTCTTGGCTTTCCGGGGAGGGAGATGAAGATGCTGCGAAAAGCTCGCGAAGCTTTTCGAGTATGAGGAAGAAAGATCGTGATAAAAGACGATGACGACGTACCGAGGCAGAGACGCGTCGGTCTCGGCGAATCTCGCGACCGTTTTCCGAGACAAGGAGAGGAGAGGCTTGTGCTCGTACTTTCTAAAGCACGCGGCCCTTCGCTTCACCATAAAGCAAATCCATCCTCTTTCTCTCCGTTTTAGTTTGTATCGTCGTTGGTTTGACTGACTGACAGACAGACACGAGTCACTCGGTTCTTCGCGAACGTTAGCTCCATCACGAGCTAAAGCTAGAGAGTATCTCTCATACCTCTCCTTCTCCTCCTCCTCCTCCCTTCGTTTTCTCTCCATCCAACGTCTTTCTCCTCTTTCTCTTCGTCTCATTCTTCTTTACTTCGTCGCTTTAACGTTCATCCACGGTACGTCCCTCGGCGTTATAACGCCACGCGACAAACGCCACTCCCTCGTTTTGATACTAATTTGACAAATTTGCAATTTGCAACGCCCTTCGTGACACTAAAACGAGGATGGGACCAGAGCTTGACGCGACTCGGGACGTTTGGGAACAAAAATTGGTACGGGCGAAAGAACGCTGGCGATTTTTTTCGTTTCGGTGTTATTTGTCATCGTTCGTTGTATTAATAAGACAAATTTTGATATTTTGAACAACGTTCTCAAGATTTTTTGCAAATGGCGAGGTTACTTGGTGGTTACTTCTCGACCTTGAAATTAGAAACACGCACGAATGTCTACTTCGATCCCTTTAATTAATTTTATTTCATTAATTTAATATAATTTTTTTAATTTATTCGTTTTAATGATTTTTTTGATTTGCGTTACAATTTTTGTTTTTTTTTCTTGTATTCGCAGGTTTCGAGCAAACTGAAACGACGACTTCGCAGAACACGGGTAGCAGCCTCGATTGTCTCAGTATGATCGTCCAGAGTATAAGCGGCTCGACATCCGGGGAAAATCATTATTCGCCCCACAATTAAAAAGTCCACCTACGTGAAATAAACAAAATAAGAATAAAATAAAACGTAATGAAATAACAAATAAAAGAGCAAGCGTAAACGTAATATCCACATAGCTCCTAGTAATTTAAGAGAGAACGAGGAAGAACGGTAGAAGAGAGTGTGACGAGAGATAGAGAGAGAGAGAGAGAAAGAAAGATGAGTTGAATGATATTCGCGAGAAAATGTACGATCCACCTTTTATCCAATTGCTCAAGAAACAAAAATTATCAATGTAAATAAACCAAGTGGATATGTGACAATAATTAAAAAGAATTGAAAAAGAAACAACTCAAACTACCTCAGCGAAGAATTTCCTCCACTTTACATTTCAGATTCATCGAGTTCAAATATTAATCTCAATATTTTTAATTTTTTTGTTTATTAGTTATTTATTCCTGTTCTCTGTTTTTATTCCACCTCCCAGAATCCAATGTTAGCCGATTAACGGTGGTAGTTTCTAGGGGAGGACAAAAATCAGCGTTGGCGAGGCGCGTTGATTCGAAATCGTCGTTTCTGAAGAGCCATTAGCGAGTGCTACGTGGCTATCAGTCAAACGGTAATTAACCAGCTGGACGAGCGTTAGAAGTATTAATGGAGTTGGCGAAGTGGCGGGTTGGTATACTCACGGTCTTTCTCACCAACGCGGGAGACGAAGAGTTAAACACGTACCCAAGAAAAGCTGGAACACATTATATGTGAGAAAGAGTGAGGTGAGAGAGAGAGAGAGAGAGAGAGAGAGGGAGGGTGGGAGGGGGTTGGGGGGAAGAGAGATTGGAGCCATCCACAACGTGCCACGCGGGGACAAAAAGTTATTAATGATATCCATAAATGCCTTAACACTCGTAACATCAAAGTTGCCACTTACTAGTTTGCCACTTACTTTGCTAGAAATATCACTAACCCATGGACGATCGTGGGGCTCGTAGCATCTCAGGATTTTGTGAGAATTTAATGCGAACGAGTGATGAAAGTGAGCGAGAGAAAGAGATGGAGAACAACTGCTCGAGCAAAGTGTGTCTCAAGGGAGATGAGAATGTCTGGTAAGAAAAACGATATTTTTTTTCACCTTTTGTCTTTTCCTTTCCTTCTCTTTGTGCACACATATATATCACTCTGTTCATTTCCCTTTTGTCCGACTAGTCAGTTTCTTTCCATCGACGCGTTGGCCGAATAACATCCCTACTCCCTGTATCTCCCGATGGTCCCTCCCCGTTTCAGATCAAAGTCCGAGCCAGGAAATGGAATGCCGAACTCTTCGTGCGAGAAACTCGATAAACCCTCTGGCGAGAATATTGGATTGTCTATCCAAGGGATGAAATCGAGATGGAGAAAATGTCGCGGGAGGAAAGTGAGGCTACTAGGAAAAAGCAGAATCTCACCAGCGTCTTTTATAAATAATTCTACCTTCGACTTCCTGAATAATCGAATACGTATCGCGAGAATCTTCCTTTTTCGTTTCTTGCACGAATCAAATTGAAGATCGTTCGTTCCAGCACGATTGCGAATAGATCAAAGCGATCCCGCCAGGATAGAAACGAATAGAACGATCGATATACAAACCAAGGTACAAAATAATTCGAAATTGAGTCCAACGAGAACGAGAGAGAGAGAGAGAATCACGAAGTCGATGATAACCCGTGTCGTCATTCCCGCGCGCGGATTATTAATCAAAAAGCAAATTTTCGAAAATTCAGCCGTGGTTGCAAGCTCCTCAAACCCTCGTAACGCACGATGATATATTAAATTGGTGCTTAACATCCAGGATATATATTCCTCGAATCACTCAGAGCGATATCACTTGGCTTTGGCCAGTGGCTGACGAGAATGAGAGCGAGCGAGAAAGAAAGAGAGAAAGAGGGAGGGAGAAGAGTCATCTCGCGATATCTTTGACCGAGGAAAAGCGAGAACGATGTGTGTATGGACCCGAGAGATGCGCCTTGCACCCGTAGTGCATTACGAGACCTCGTTCGTTCCGGTGCTACGAACCGACTCCTCTCGCATAACTCCCCTCAGTTTCTCTCGCTCTCTCTCTCTCTCTCTCTCTCTCTCTCTCTCTGGCGAGCTTAAAACCGGCAAGCTCTCCAGGCACGTGGAGAAACGATATCCTCTACCTCTCTTTCTCCTTTGTAGTTTTACGTTCTACGGCAAATTACCTTTATCGCTGTTTAGACAAGCCACGGAGCACGAACTCGTCTTACAAGCCTCGCGGTTCTACCACCAACCCTCCGAATAAATCTCGTATACGTGTATATTCTAGGGTATAATAATTTTCTCGTACACGAGAGCGAGGGTATACACACCTACGAGATACGGTGGAGATGATTTTCCGTCTCTGTTTTAGTCTCTCTCTCTCTCTCTCCTGTGTCTTTCTCTACGTTGAGAGACTCGTGGAAAGGAGAATTCTCCCTTCCTTGGAACGACGACGAGACGAGAAATACGTACGTACATCGTCGTCACCTCTTCGCGTCGTTTCAGCGAAAATCTTCCTCACGGTTTGCCGGAAGTTCGTTCCAGTTACTTAAATGTCGAACTCGTCGCGATGCGCATGCGCCATCGAATCCTCGTTTCTCTTTCGAGAAATATTTCGAGCTTCGTGCTTTTATTACTTCGCACACACCTTGAAAACTACCCCACTATTTAGTTCGTTGTACTGAAGGGTACTTCTTGCTTGATGACATCGAATCTCTCCCTTCTCTCTATCACTCTCGTAAATGTTTCTTCGCTACGTTATATAAAATCATTTCCGGACGAGTATTTCGCTTCTTAGAACAGTGATGAAACGTGACATCGAAAGTGGGCTTATTTAAAAGCGATTCCCTCCCCTAGGAAGTACAACTTCCGGTACACAATGGTCTTTGAGTTAAAGAGCTTCGAGTGGTTTTTTAAGTAGGATTTTATCTTAGTGCTCCCTCAGTCTCGTTTTAAGTAACCTCCTGCCCTTCTCCCCTTCTCAAAGTCAACACCGACAACACCCGCCCACTTATTTTTCCTGTTTTCTCCCTTAATATCCCGAAAAGTAAAGCGGTTAATCGATCACAAAATCCACGACTACGGTAATATCGGGGAGCAAGAAGCAACATCGTGCAAGGATTTCTCTCCCGAGACGTGACAAACAGACATGATTAATTGGCCGAGGCAGCTGGTCTCGTACCGGGACGATCCTTCGAGACGTTCCACTAAAACAGGGAAAGAGATCTCTCTCGTGAACAAACATGGTGGGGAGGTTTTTCGTGTCCCCTATGGCTTATTGACCCGCTCGGGAAAAAGAGTGACAGGAGGAGGAAGAGGAGTAGTGGGGAGTGTCGGTGTCTTTTGTTCTCTCACGAAACAGACCCCAAGTGCCTCGCTTTCCACCTTTTCATCCCCCACCCCTCTTCTCATAAAACTAATACGACAACACTCGCCCCGTACCCTCGAAAAAAAACCCTCGACTTTCGGAAAATTTTCAGTGTTTTTCGCCTTTGGCGCAATTTCGTCACGTTTTATAAACATCCTTGGTCTTACGAGGCACGTAGCTATTCCCAATGTTGCATCTGTCTTCGGTTCGTCAGAGAACGAGCCTCGAGAGTGAAAGAGAGAGAGAGAGAGTGAGAGTCTTGTTATCAGCAAATTTAGAAGATTTTCGTGGTTCCCAAGGGAAATTCGAGGATTTCTGGCCTATAAAGTAGGAAATGTTTGCCTCCCCCAATCCTCTGGCTCATCTAGTCGTAAGAAACAGTTTCACAGCAGCAAATGTACTTTTGACTGGTATATATTCAGAGCTGAAACGACGAGTCAAAGAAACTCGATGAGAGCACACACACACATACTCTCCTTCGGATATTTTCAACGAAATCATTCGTACAACTTCAATTCTACGATAAGTAGAAAGCTCTTCTGTTAGATTTCTCGAGTTCTACGGTAGTGGGTCATATATTCTTCCGGGTTATATTTTTTTACGCCTCTCGGTTCGTTTTATTACCCTCAAGAAGACCGAGATTGCAGAATTGGAACCTTTCGAAACGGGCAAAGGCCAACCCAAGAGTCTGGGAAATGGTCTCTTACGATCTCACGTGGCATTCGCGTCGTTCTCAGGGTTAGTGTCGGTGGCAGAGACCACGCGGTTTCTTACATAGAAAGACGCAGAATGAGAGACAAAGAAAGAGAATTAAAGTAGTAAAACTATAATAAACTATATTAAAGTTCGTGACGTTTTATAGAGCCAATAAAACAAGAAATTCCGAGAAATTTCATTTTTCCAATTCCAAAATATGATTTTTTTTCCACGCATCGAATTCTTTCGATATAACGTTGATTCGATGTCGAAATCAAGCCTATTCAGAGCATCGAACATCAAATGCGAGAATGCGAGATGGCGAATTCTTTTCGTGAAATCGTAAATTCTTTTCGTCAAATGGTAAATACTTGGTCGTTGCTTCGTCACGTGGATAAAGGCTTTCGCAATTCTCCAAGGAAATAATCGTACGCTCGTTTGAAAAGTTCACACCTCGTCGAAGAGGAAATGCACGCGCGAAGGATAAGCGCGAAGGGAAAAGCGAGCCCCTTAGGAGAGTCGGGAGGCAATGCGTTGCATCTCCCAAGAGATATCTAGAGAATTCAGCTCTCTTACTCGTGTCGAATTTCAAAGGACTCGTTTGCCTTTCTCCCATAGTTGTCTACTTTACAGTATACACACGAGATATATTCACACACCCACCCACACACACACACACACAAACACACACGCACACACACACACACACACACACACATACACCTAGATGATGGAACATTGCTTCATCCATCTCCTCTTTCATGTACACAAGATCATCCTCGTTCGTCCATCTTCGACACGAAATAAACTCTCTCGCGTTCATGGTCTACATCGTTTTTATATTTTCACTCGTCCAGGATACTTTTTTTCCCAGATGTTACACCATAAAATGAAAACTGGAAAAAAAAGAAAACTTAGTCCAGTCCGATACTTTTGTTCGCACTAGGTAACACAAATATAGGATTTCGTTTTTTTCACACGATCCTCGAGACAACCCCCCCGAAGCGAAAACATGCTACCGGTTGGACACGTTTTCGAGACTGAGATATTGCAGAAGTCAACGCTACTTTATCGGTGAAAAAAAGAAAACAAATGGCGTCGTATTTTCGATCTGTCCCGAGTCGCTTGGGTCGAGAGGTTGGCGGAGAACGAACGAGTCTCTGATTTTGTTGATATTTTACAAAAATTGTTGTTATTATTCTTATTGTTATTTTTACTTGCAGAAAAATTTCGATACGCGAGTATCATTATTCAATCCTCTTTTCGAAGGCCGGTTACATTTTTTATTACATTAATCATGCCACCCGACGCTTCGAATAAACTGCCACGGAGATGGCGTTTGATTAATTGCCCTTTTGCACATTGTACGGAGTGCCGGAGCATATTTCCCTTTTGTCAGAACCATTTGTCTATATGCAATTTTGTAACAACTAAAAAACAATTAATTAACACACGGGAGCGAGCGGTGCACGTGTTTTTGATTACAAAGCGTACACATACAAACATATATGTATATATATATAAGTATACGTGTGACTGCGAATTCAACACGACCGCATCAATTTAATTTTCATCCGCCCGACGCCCGAATTCAACCCAGTTGTTTCGATCCTCGTCGGGAGTTTCACGATGCACTGATTTAGTGTGCCTGGCTAAGTTCCACCACAGCCATCGAATATTTCGTCGTCGTCCAACGATCGTAGTTCTGATTTTCTCATCCCCTTACCCCCTGTTTTATGAAATAGTTATTGCGTCACCGCGAAATTACGATTTTCAAATTTTTAATTATTTTTCTAATTTAAATACACCCGTGCAGAAATGTTGACAGGGATACCAAACTACTGATCGTATTCTGATCAGGATATGGTAGGGATGCGGCAAAACATATGTCCCTACAGGAATCTACATGGTTTGCGCATCGGAAGAAATTTACGTCGGTGACGAGATTTCGAAACTATGGCGCCACTGTACTTTCGGGGCAGGCGAATCATATCCTGATTAGGATATGGCAAGCATATTCCAAAACGGGTGTACCTAAAGGAACCCCAGGTGTTTTCCACATAGGAAAAAAATGTGTGGGTGGCGATATTTCGAAACCATGGCGCCACTGTACTTTTGGAGCAGGCGAATCATATCCTGATTAGGATATGGCAGGCATGTCCCAAAACGGGTATACCTACAGGAACCAGGCGCTTTCCACATCGGAAAAAATTGTGTGCGTGACGATATTTCGAAACCATGGCGCCACTGTACTTTCGGGGGATAGCGACTCAATCCTAATGCGAAGCCTGTGGTGAGCATGATTTTATAACCAATATGAATATATATAGATATACTAGTAGTAGTACCGGTTACGACCGACAGGTGGCGCATGGCCATCTCGCTTCTCACAAACGAACCGTCCGCTGGCATTATAAATGAGTAAAGTGTGAAGAAAAATTGAGTGATCCTGTACGCGGTATTGCCGGGACGTGATTGTATCACGCTGAGAGTCCTGAATAAGGACCCGGCTCACCACGGTCACTCGCAGATATTTCCGCGTGCAAAAAGCTCCCTTTCGGCCACATAGTCGTCGTTTATGATCCGTGATTCGAAGGTCCCCATACTGGGGCGTCGGGCTTACTTACCTGGTGTAGTGAGTAGCTATTCGTGTCTCTTTGAGAACGGGAAGACTGGTAACCTTCCCGGCCGAACAGGCAACTACTCCGTTTTACTAGGCCAAACAAATAAACTTTTTTTTTTGAGAAATATAGCACCCGATAACGGCGGGTGCTATCAGAAGCGGAACAGTCTGCCGATCATAAGTGACCACTTTTCGACTCCTGATTCTCATTTTATTTTTTGTTATTAACAAATTAGTGAAAAAAATCCACATTTTTTTCGTTTTTTGCTTATAAAACAAAAAGTAATGATGGAATCTGTTTGGTCCCAATGGACGAATTAAAGGCAATTGAAATGCGCAAAAAATGAGCGCTGAAAGAAATCGATTGGTCAGTAATTAAGGAAGAGATACTCTGAAAACACCGAGAAAAAAACGTTTTTTGAAAAAATCTATAACTCCGCCATTTTGAAAGTTGTAGGCCAGGCTCTTCGGGAGATAGTAGGTATTGATACGTACTTTTTGTGTGCGAAACCTGAGCACTGGCCGATAATTAGTTTTTGCGTTATTGCAATGAACATTTTATTGTGCCATATTTTGCGGAGAGGCTCGATGCTCTGGAGGTCGTCCGATTTAAGTTTAACAAGCAGCTTTTGAAACTAGAACTATCGACCTATAAATCGTCACTTTTACATTTTCGTTTAATTGCGTTTAAATAGGTGAAAATCGCGCTTAAACATGACCAAAAACGCTTGAGCGCGCGAAAGTCGAGTAGTGGGGGTAGACCCGCAGACGCGGGCAAGTCGTATATATAGTAATAGAAGCGCGCTCGGCCCACGTTTCGTATCTATTT
>JAPYZU010003806.1:0-10210 GCA_030523005.1 Tryphoninae sp. B BG-2022a | reverse complement strand
CTCTCTCTCTCTCTCTCTCTCTTTCTCTATTTTCTCATTCACCGATACATTGGCCAAGTATCGATACCTTGCAACATTCTCGATAATACCAGAACAAAAAAGCAGCACATTACATTCGCCATTGTTGTTTTCAGGAAGTGGCGAGAGTCGAAGAAATTTAACTCCGGGTCAAACGAATCGGGCTAATATCAGGATTGCATTATGCCTTAGGACGTCGATTTCCGGTTGCACAACTACCAGGTATCAGGAATATATTCGTGGCCGATGAGCTCTTTCAACGAAATGCGTTCCAAACGCGCGAAGGTAAAACTTCTCTCGGCGCATTGGCCCATTTACTTATATATCTATATATTGAAACGTGTAAAAACCATAAGTTTTTGAGCAAAGTGGGTTGTTACCCGACACCGTCACGGCTATTTAACTCAGGAAAGGGACGCAGTTTTATCCCTGGGGACTCCCCCAGTCGCCCCAAATAACAAGGCGTCATGAAGCACAGGAGCCAATTCACTTCAGTGAATCGAAGAGCTCCGCAAACTTGGTCGAATCTGGAACAGCGTTTGGTCACGCTACCAGGCGAATATGCGGCGTTTGCACAGCCCACCGATATTTCTTACCCGTCGCTCTACGGCCTCGACGATTTTTCATCCAATTGGGTAATCTCTAATATAAACTATTCGATTTTTCATCAAAATAATTTGTAAAATAACATTGTTTTTATACTTTCAGAAAATCGTGAAGAAATTTTGGAAATTTGGATAATCGCCCAGGGTTTGAGATTCGTTCTTTGGGGAAAACGAAGGGATTATCTGTATGGACCAAGACTAAACAAACGTATCGCATCTTGATGAAATCCTGGTAGGCGCGAGACTCGCTGAGATGCCGTAAACGAGAGGAGGTGACAGAAAATCGATGGGACATCTCGTCAAACGCATAAAAGGTCTCGATGGACCATTTGGACCACGGTCGGTCGTAATGTCTAGCAGGCTTGCATGGCGATTGAAATAATTCCGCCGTGGGTCGGAGCTCCACGTTGCTCATATCTGCGGTACAACCGTGTTCTAGCTTTTCGAAGCGCCGAGTTGGATTAACCACGGACACATGATGATGGCCTGGTAGTTTTCAGATACTGCGCAACTTTCAATTCTACGTGATATTCGCTCCGTAGCGTGCGAAAATGTGTCATAGGGACGATAATCCTCCTCCCATTAATGAAATCCGACGATTTATTGTATAATAAATTCTAAAATTAAACTATTCCCACGATGGTCAAATCATGGTTCGTATCGAACGATGTTTATACCGTTGTGGGAACGAGCAACTGACCATGGACAGAAGATGAAAAGCAAAAACTCAACCCCCTTCCACTTACGAGTGTATTAGATAAAATCCCGGGGTATAACTATATAGCGTTCTTCTATATCCACAAATTTTCAGTGATATATATATATATAGTAAATATTCAGAAAATGGGATAATACGCATGCGCGTGGTCCTGTATCGATTTAATGTCAAGCTCGCGTCATAAAGACGTCAAAGACACGGTTTCCATCAGGACAACATCCTGCGCTCGAATTTACGACTTTCGTCGGATTCGAGCAACAGGTGAACCTGCCCAAGGGTCCACGTGAGACCGAGGAAGCTTTCGTTTAGATTTGTAACATGTGGGTTTAAACAAACAAGATAAAGTTTCAAGCATTCTATAATTTTCATTCAATAAATTCTGTACAATCCTATAGCGTTGAGAAAAAGGGAAATTTTTACAAGAAATCACATCAAGTTTTTCCTAAAAAACAGTTTTCAATACTTTGCGATAGCTTCAAATTAACGTTATTAAAATGATTGATTGAATATTAGTAAAAAGTCGGATAAAAATAATGTAATTCTCGTCGAAAGCCATAAGTTACAAATGACGAGCTTAATACACGTTCGTATATGTGCGCGCTATGTATGTCGCATGTGGCGCATGCGCAGTGTCACCGGAACGACCTGTTGTGCAAGCTCGTAAATCCACCGCGGGGCTGTAACCCTGGTAGGCTCGTCTCAAAATGACGTCATTGACGGAGGTTTGACGGACATCTGGCGTCTTGGGTGTAGCTAGAGTCAAGCTTTCCCTGTCACGTCAGTCATTTGAACAGAAGCTTCGATGCTATTGTAATAATCCACGTGAATCCGTGAGACGGTGGTGGATCCGTTTTACGATCCCATTCTCGTTCTTTACATTCTCGTTCCACCTCTCAGCCCAGCAAATTTGTCAAATCCTCTCTTTCTCTTACCCGTCGAGCATTCGCGACAATGGTAGTTCACGGTGAAGACCGAGCGAAAAGAATAGCAGGACGTGACGTTGGTATTTCACGGTGATATATGCGGTTGTAGTTCGAGCTGTGAAATACCGTGAGTCGTTGATTGGTCGACGAGACTAGAGTGGGAGGTAGTGCGTGACGCAGCCACGCCAATGACCAATTACAAGCCCTAGCGCAACCGACCAATCACAGTCGAGAAAATGCGCGGGAGAAACGGTAGAGAACCGCGGAGAGCAAGCTATGCCGAGGGCGAATTGGCGCCCACCAGGTCGTAAATTTATACGCTTCGTGGCGTTACTCCCCTAGTATATCTGAGCGCTTGTGACGTCACTTGACGGACAGCTGTCACAAGGAGTACGAGACTCGACCACCGTTTTACTACGGAAACTCCAACGATATCCACTGTCGAACGACGTCCTCGTCATTCTCTATTGTGGCTTATCGGTTAATTTCCGCTCGAGACGTGGGAAGTCAACCCCCGTTCTCTCCCTCGACGCTTTGATAACATCATTTTTCAGTTCGGGTAATTAATACAAGGTTATGTCGTCCGTGGACGTGGGAGGGTGAATAATCGTCGAGAGAAAGCAGATACGTAGTCCACGGGTGGTGTAGAATGGAGTAGAGCGAGGGTTGGTTGGTAACCACGATCGATCCGAGGAAACGTCGACGTCAATGTCCGCCGGGAAACCCTATAAATCCTTCAAACGTCTGGTACCCTGGTGCGCGAGAACGCCTTGCGCCGTCGTGACGGACGGATGACTGACATGTCAATGCTGTCTCGTTGGACATCGCGCAGTCCGGATGCGTAAACACAGCCTTTCGTGGTCAAAGAGACGTTCGAGACTAAAAAGAACGATGAGTCCGAGGCGTCGATCGACTGTACCGCCAGTAAGAACGCCATCGCCGGTCACGTGAGTGGTGGGACGTAGAGGGGGATGCTCGAACGGCAGTGTGGAGGAAGGGTGGGGGTAGCTCGAGGTACATTGTACAAGGGGCGAGGGGAGAGCAACGACGGTGTACCGAGAGACTCCAGTATAGTCGACAAGAAGCCCGGGAGCCATAGTGCCTAGACAGAAAGGCGCTGGTATGTCGCCCTGATACGCAAGCGTCCCTACGACGTAACATGATGAACGGGCGACGGTAAATCGATAACGTCTAGAACCGTCTTAACTGACGCTCTAGGAAACACTCGATGGACCACATGGGCTACTATACGGTCGATTTTCAACGACGATGTAACTTCAATGATTATTTAGGAAATCATGAAAACAATTTTATGAGGAAATATTATTTATTGTTAATATTCCGTTGGAGCATTTTCATGGAAGGATAAGCTATAGCGAGGGTGGTGTAGATCGATCGAGGGAATCTTTCGTACCTAGAAGGGAATAATCGACATTGGGTTCGTTCATTCCCCGGGGGTTTCCAACAACGTGAACTATGCAACACATAGTCTTAAAATTCTCCCTCTTCCGACTGTTTACAATTCTCGGTCCGTCGAGCAAGAATCGTGCCCGGCATGCCTCGCGAGCTTCCAGGATCAGGCGTACATCCTAGCTGCCGGTATGTTACGATATCCAAGTACGGTTTTTTTTAAAATACCATCGAATGTCGATCGGCCACTGACCAGGGTCTCATTGACGCAACGCAGGTCGCACTCGCTTTGCCTCCCGCTCCCCCCTTCCTATCCTTCTCACTAGCTTCCCCACTCTTCGTCACATTGTACAAACTACACGACGAGTGAATTAATTGAATTCGTTCAACTTAATGTGGTCAAAGCGTTTAATTTTAGATGAGTCAGTAACATCAAAAGCCGGTGATATCCGGCTCGCATCCGGGAACGGAGGAGGAAACGACCGTCGCGTCGTACGACCACCGGGTCGACTGGTGGCGCGAACGTTCCCGTGGTCGACGCGTGGGGTCGCTAGTGTCGCGGTGCGCCATCGCGCGCGCTAAATATCTTACCTAGTACAACGTCCAACCTGTGACGATCGCGAGAAAGAGCAGTGAGAGCGTATAACACTCGCAGAATGGATACGAGGAGTTCTGTTGCTCTGTAGTTCACGGAATAGAGCACGCCTAGACCAGTCGCCAAGATAAATCCTAGCTACGAGACCAGGCCACCAGAAATAGTACGGACAAGTTGCTCTTCATCCCGCACCCCCCTTCCCCTCTTTACCTCTCGCATGCGACATCACCTCGTCAACTTAGCGAACTAAACTCGTCCCGTTGTACTATCTTGAGAATTCTGTGCTGACGCAAACTAATGGGAACATATTAATGGAATTAACGCGTTCGCGACGGCACGAGATTTTTTACGCGTAGGAAGAACGTTAATCTTAGGGATGTTCCACGAAAGCAAAATGTAGGATTTAACCATTGAACTTTTTCATTTTATATTATCATTGTTGTCTAGCGAGGGAAATGATTATTTCCAAATTATTTATTTATTTATTTCTAAACTATTTTTGATTATTTATTTTATAGGCTATTTTTTAAAAATTGTTTTTAGGAATGTACATTATTATGAAAAATTGTTATCGCTACTAGTTTAAGATAACACGAATTATAACGTCAGAAGTGGATACTCGAAATAAAAATCAAACCTACTGGCGTCTATCGATAGCTCGAGTGCCAAAACAGTTGGAAACATAACCAACCTAGTAAACCAGTCGTGTAACAGCAATATAACGTGGAAGTTACAATTAATATCACATTGTTACATTGGTGTAGTATAACTACTATATAATATGGAAATAACACCGCAATGTTTCACTCGACACCTGTATGCCATATGCATGTAACGTACCATCGTAACATTATGGTTACATTGCCAAAATCTATAACAGTCTCATAACATATGTGTACCATTGTGAGTATAACATTGGTAATATTCAGGTTATGTAAACGTAATGAAAGTATAAATATTGCAGTTACACAACCAACATATTGTAACTGTTATACATTATGCTAATAACAATGTGAATGTAACATTAGTAATATTCCAGTAGTGTATATGTTATATGAAATATTGCAATATTGAAGTTGTATAACTAATACTTGTAACAGTCTTTTAACAGTCATACTTGTAACATTACATTGTTACATCCATGTGAGTATGACAGTGGTAATACGTACTTAATGTGAATGTTCTAAAACGGTAAAATGTTGCCGTTACATAACCAACATATCATAACCGTTACATATTACACCTATAACCATGTGATTTTAACATTACTAATATTCAGGCTATGAATATTAGTTCTCGGTAAGCCTCTATCTGTCAGACATCCTGTACTTGATACGTTTTCCTACTTGATATATTATAGTTACATCACACGATGAACCCAGCAACGTAACTGAAGTATAACAGTTACATAAAATGGTACATAATCAGTACCTAATACTTATGAGTACGAAATAACAACTTACACGTAAGTTGCATGTAATATTCAAGTAATATAACTTGTTACTTTCGGTAACGTTACCATTACATTTGTGTTACCTAGCCGTTACATCGTACAACAAACAAGTAACATAACAAAAATGTAACGGTTATATTAAATATTACATAACGAGTAATGCTCATGAGTGGGAAATAGCAACTTACATGTAACTTGCATGTAGTATCCGGTTAACATAACTCATTATTTTCGAATACTTTGCCATTACATTACCGGTACAGAACTGTGTTTATTGGGAAGATAAATATAGAAACCTTCTTGTTCGATATTATAAATTTTCGGACGATTTATGAATTGTTCTATGATTCGTTCGGAAGTTGAATAACAAAAGTATCGTAAGGTAGGTGGAGTTCATCGACTTCGATTGCAAGGTGGTTCGTGTAAGAGTACTCGAAACACACGACAGGTGCGCCCTCCGCGTCCTCGCGGACCAGGCTGTTACTCGGTCGCGAAAGCTTCTTCCCACCCGCCACTAGTGCGAAACGCGCTGTGACCCCACCACCTTCAAGGTTGTGCGAGCGATGCGTTTGGTATCAACGTGCAACGAGAGAAGGGAGCGTAGGTGGATGTATGTCGAGGCGGGGGGATTCCCCGACCACGACACTGATTACGAGAAACGTTGAACGAGTGGGGGTGCGTTCATCGTTCGGCCACCTCCATCTAGTCCTCTGGACAACCAGGAAGACAGTCGACGGTGGAGGCTCCATGGATTCTCGAACGGCAATGTTAATTCAACGTGGCGGATACGACCTTCAGGGAATTCTCAAGGGCAAGCGAACTTGCTTGGCTCTCAAGGATTTCCACTTTCTTTCCGCCATTGCGAATACGAGACGCGAATATTTGTCGTCAATGCGACATTTTCTATCTCAACTTCGAAGACGAGTTTATCTTAACAATAAATATCCGGAAATTTTTTCAAAATTCTTGTAAAAAAAGGCAACTTTTTTTTTACTGCATAAGGGATGAAAATAATTTTGGCATTTGTTATAAGAATTCTTTATTTAAACACGGGTTTTATGTCATTTCCTTTCGAGTTGACGACCTTGAAGAATTTTGTCAAAATTGAAATAAACCAAAAAAAAAAAAACGATAATTTTTGTCCTTGTGGAAATAAGAAATGAGAAAAATTGCTTCTCTTATTTTTTTATTGTTATTGACAATCTTCTTCGACATAATTAATTGCTGGAAAGGTCGTTCATTAGCGGACACGGAGTTCCGTCGGATTGTAAAAATTCTCCCCGTCTCTCTCGGACACCGTGTGTAACAGACGAGTATAGCTCAAAGGTCTGCGAGGGTCTTTGGAATCGTGAATTGCGTCGACGCCTGGCGTGTTTGATCGACCAGGGGTGCATGCGACTTGTAGGGGTTGCAAACGCAACAACCCTTATTTAGCAGCTGTTGCTGTCGCTTTCCCGTTCAAACGGGGGTTCGCCGTGACGTAACGAAGCGCGCGCTTTGTCAGGGTAGCAGGATGTAGCAGAGGGTTGAAACTACCCCTAACGATCTACCCTGCTTCTATCTACGAGCTATACCGCCCACGATGAGATTTGACCCGCTGAATTTTTATTATCGACAAAAAATGCAAATATTTCAGAATTATTTGTTATTTTTTTAAATTTTTGATCAAATTTTAATGTCATTAATTGATAATATTAAAAGTACCATTGAGCAAAATTTCATAAAATACAAAAATTGAAACATCTGCCTAAACAAATTTCTTGATAAATACAATATTGATAAAATATTGATAACTATTTATTTTTTGATCATTATTGAAATTAGACATTATTAAAATTATTAAATTATGAGAATTATTATAATTATTAATTATTATAATTATTATAATACATCTTCAACTTTTTGTATTTAATTAATTTTCATCGTTTTAATTAAATTGATTGACTCAACCATGTTCTATTTTCATTAAAATTCAATGTTTATTCGATCAGTCGACAATTCAAGTCGTCGATATTTTAACCCCCCTATAGCCATCGATTGTACCAAATACTAACCTACCCCACGGGCTTAACCTTAACGACGTCACGGGTCCTGAAATTTGTACCCGGCGATCATAGCAACGTAGTTGTACAATCGACAAAAACCAACGTACACGTACGATATAGGAAATAATCGATCGACTATTCGACACCAAGGGTAGCCACCCCTCGAACTTCGGGGGTGGAGGATACGAGAATGGTTAGAAACTTTCGCCACCTTCGACGAACAGGAATTCATAGGAACTGCTCGACTCGAGGACCTTCAATACGTTTTTTCATAAATAAATAAAAAAAAAAAAAGCTTTCATCGAGGGTTGTTTCATCCCCCAGTTCCAATTCCGATCGATAGGCGAAAATAAACGAAGGAAACAAACCAATCGGAAATGATTTTAATTTTTCTTTCTTACGTCGATGAGCTTCGAGGAATAATAAAAATTCGAGTCTTATTCTTCTAAGAATGTTTCATCGTGACGTAAGTATCTAGGTCCTTTTCTTTTCGTCGATTATTCGCAAAGCTCTCGCGGCTTTCAGTCTCCTATCGCCTCCGAATAACAGGAAATCATAACGTATCAGTTGGTTACGATTTATATACGTATATATATGTCTATATGATTTTTCACCACCCAGTCGGTTGATAAAAGTTCGGGGGTGGAGATGAGCGCGAGACGCAACGCGAGGGTGCGCGAGACAATCGATACGTTCGACCACGTGCTGTCGTCGCAAGCTGTCTCAGTTCATAGTGGAAAAATACACGGTTCGTTCATTGATCGAAATTATTATTTAAAATTGATTAAATATGTTTTAAATGAAAGAAATATATTAATTAAAATTTTTTATATCTTTTCTTATTTTTCATTTTTCTTTTATTCATAGATAAATATTGTAATTTGTTTGATTTTGGGGAGGATCGAAATTATTATTTTAAATTTATTAAGTGTGTTTTAAATTAGTGAAAAGAAATTAATTAAACGTTTTTATATTTTCTGTTGTTTTTAAAAATTTTTTTTTTTGCTCATAGATAAATATTGTCATTTGTTCGATTTTGGACGGGATGGAAATTATTATTTAAAATTTGTTAAGCGTGTTTTAAATGAGTGGAAAAAATTAATGAAAAATATTTATATTTTATCTTATTTTATATTTTTTTAATTTATAGATAAGTGTTGTAATTTTTTGGATTCAATGGAAAAATATCATACGAGCTGATTCCTGAAAGAGTTAATTATAACGAATCGTACAAGAAGGCAAATGCGAATAAATGTATATATATGTGTATATATATATATATATATATATATATATATATATATATATATGTATGTATGTGTGGGGACGTATGACCGCCTCATCACTCGTCGTTTAGATTGGCTTTTCGCATTTCATAGTTCCCTGCTTTCCATCCGACCAGCAGTGTCGACACTTCGTGAACTTCTACGAGTACGCTCGTGTTTCTCGTACACGTGTTTTCGCTGTATTAGAAAAACTGTTGCTTACCCTGTGGAAATCTCTCGCCAACGACTGTTTCGATCCAATGTTGAGCTTCGGCCTCTTGGTCAGCCTCGCGCTTTCCGGCAACCTGAAAAAAGATTTTATTCAATAGTTCAAATTATGTTTCACGTAATTGAACATGTGATAACATATAAGAGAATATATTAACTAAAAATAATTATTATCAATCGAAACAAAAAATTGGCCACAATAAAAGTATTAATAATAATTCATATAATATTTTTATTAATTGATATATTAATATATTTTTAATTATTAATATTGATATATTTTAATTAATATATCGATATATCTCAATTAATTAATATATTGATATATTTTAATTAAATAAAATATTAATTATATTAAAACCTCATACTCTCATTTAACGTTTTCAATATTACAAAAATCTTCTTCAACGTAAAAACAAAATTTTAATAAAAAACTGTTAATCATAATATAATTCTAAAAATTTTATTTTGTTCAAAGTTTATCAGTTTCCGCAGAAACTTTCAAAAATTGCCGTAGCCGATGGTATTTCACATCGTCTTGGCGGGGTATTGGTAAAAGTTTTCAACTAGCAATAATCGCACCTCGGAAGAACCTCATTGGTTACGATATCGCCACTGCGCAAAGCTAACGTTCATACATTTCATACAAGCTTATATAAACCTCGAAGTGATAACTCGCCTGTGAGAAAGGAGGCGTACGTGCGCCGCGTGGCGGCGGTCGGCGGTACTACGCCCCAGCCGAATAGCCTTATCCGGCCGCCCTGCGCCAGTATATACATATATACGTTACACACGAACTATACGAGTATATATATATATATATACTCTCCAGCAGACGATTTTACATTCAACCCTGTGTCTATAGGTATATATATATATATATATATATATATATATATATATACTCTTCAGCAGATGATTTTACATTCAACCCTGTGTTTATAGGTATA
>JAPYZU010003805.1:0-10725 GCA_030523005.1 Tryphoninae sp. B BG-2022a | reverse complement strand
CTTCGATCACGTCGGAAGACTCCTTTTGAGTAATTCCTGAAATAAATCTTGACCCAGGGGTCAGAAAAAATTAGGTCACGCAGAAACCTAATTTAAATTTCCAACATTTATTACTCGATAAATCTCGAAGAATAGAATAAAAAAATAATCAAAAATCGAATAAAACTCGTATAAAGAATAGCCAATAATTCAGAGTCACCCTTATTTTTCCACCCCCGGTGAATTCTCGTCGTCTGCTCGACGTAGGTTTCACGACGAAAGGATCACCAAAGGACTCAATGTTCAGTCCGGACGATGTAAAAACTAGTGATCCAGGTACGAAGCCTCAATATATAGATAGAGGAAAACGTGTAAAGGCTTACCAGTAATTCAGGCGTGAAGCGATTTAGAGCTGCATTTGCGGCGAGCTCTGGTTACGACGAGGACGAAAGAGACGAGGAAGAAGATGACGATAATACCGTTGGCGATATGGGACGCTGTTGAGCCACTTGCACTTTCACCCTTCACTTCTGTCTATATATCTATATATGTATAAATTCATATGTATCCATAAATATATATATATATATATATATATATATAAATATATACACAGATTTATACGTTTTGCTTCAAAAAGTCACGAGAAAACGTTCACATAGCCTTGTACACGGGACGATGGATGTGTTCTGAAAAAAAGAGAAAATCAAGTAAGTAGAAAGACAAAAATAAGGGAGACAGATATAGAGATATATGCATATGCGAACGAGCTAAATCGTAGTTAGCGTAGTTAACTTTCAATCTCGAACACGTGCAAATTTACAGAGCCGATATAGTAGACGATCGAATCTCCCGTTTCGTTCGTTCGTTACGCCATTCATACGGGAAATCAGAATTAGAGGGATGGTGGCAGAAGGGGATGAACGATCGTGATCTCATAATCCCGTTGCTGCAGTATTAATCGAATTACCGTCGCTTTAGGACATTACCGACTCCATTCGGATGACAACGAAATGTACTCGCGTATCATCCCTATTGTCCAAGGGATGATCCTAATATTTTTGAAAAGTTAACAAATCGTCGATATGTTTTTCATTTTTTTAAATTAAAATAAAAATAATAATAATGTTTAAAGTTAAAAAGTAATGGACGAAGAAGATTGTTTCGGGGGTAAGTTTTTTTTATTAAGGGTGTGAAAAATTCAAGAGTTTTATTCATAGCAATCCTTGTCTAAGAATCCAGAGTATCATCGACGATTCCTAAAATAAACAAGCCCTGCGTTTCTAGAAGCTAAATTTTTAATAAAAGTGCATCAAGCTCTTGAAGAAATTTACGAAACTTTCAAGCGCTCCGTTCGACTTCGCCGAAAAACGTAAAAGTCTTTTTCCAGGTTGAAAATTACTCGAGACTCATAAAAGTTTTTCGTAAGCCTGGTTGCATAAATTGGGGGAAGAGGAAAGCGAGAGGATCGAAGCTATCAGGTGGTAATGGGCGTGTAAGAGCGAGGGAGCAAGTTCTCTCGCTGCCGATATCAAAAGCGGTTTTTTTCCCGGGAAGCAAAAGGGGAGGTTTTTCTCCTTTCAAGAGGCAAAGTATTGTTTTTTGGTACCAAGTTTGTCGCAACAACGGAGGGAGACGAGCCACTTCGTGTCACTGAGAGCGACGAGCCCGAGTCCATCCCTGAACCAGAAACAAGGGAGAGGGAGAAAAAGAAAGCACAAGGGAGAGGGGATGGAAACAAAAAAAAACGAACGAGTACAGAAAAGACGTCGAGATCCCTTCCGTCGTTGCAAAACACTTGCGACCGTCCCGGGAGTGCTTCTCCAAGCCGATAAGAGGCTCACGGAGTTTGAAATAACAAAACAACGAAAAATACGTGTACCGGAAAGAAGAGCGGTGTTGCTCTCGTGTCTTCTGACCGTGTCGCGCGTCGAGAGAGAATATCGGATAAGCGAGATAAAAAGATTTTTTTCAAGAGATACGGAAACACTCGTATCACATGCGCGCTATAAAATTAACATTTGTAACATTGAAAGAAAAAAGAAAGCAAAAAAAAAAAACAATTTTCAAAAATTATTTCCTACAAATCATAATTTCGAAAATTTCCACTTCTCGATCGTAAACTTTACGTTTCGTTAATATTTCCATCCAGACGTTGAGAGTAATAAAGAAATGTTAACGAGCAGGAATAATTAAGCGAAACGTTTTATCGATTAAATAAATTATTCGGCAGAGCGGAAAGGGTAGTTTGGATGGTGAGAGAAACGTGTACAACAAAGAGGGGAGGTTGAAACTTGCGATTGCTGCAGTGAAACATAAACTGCCGGTGTGTACAAGGCGAACGAGAGAATTGGTGATTTGTACGTAGCTATCTCGCTCTCCCTCACGAGCATCGACAATGAGAAAGAGAAAGAGGGACGAAACAGCACTCTCTGAAAACGTGGGATATAGCGTGTGTGCAGCGCTTGCCAGGCGCGGTTTCTGGCCACCCCTCTACCCTCCAGCTCGGTCTGAAGTAGCGCGAGTCGTAACTGCTAGGAATTGGAAGCCACGAGAGCAGAACACAGCAAGAGGCGTACTAGACATCAGCACGAGGGTGAAAGGAGAAGGAGACGAGGGAGAAGAGAAGAAGGGGTGCGCGGCAAAGTAGTTAGAGTCGATAGATAGTCAGACGCACGACTGAACTCGCCCGTATAAACTCGCGGTTGGAATCCCATAGAATTAAAACGATACCGACAATGTTACAACACAATGGCAGCTACTAGTTTATACGTGCGACATATGCGCCCTCTGTATGCTCCTTTATGCCATAAATAGAGATAGGATAATGAATGCGTGCGATATTGCGTAAGTATTGCTCACGTAACGGAATACGTTGTTCGATGGGCGATGGTTCTCGTGGGTGGAACATACGTAAAAGGAAATGATTTCCATTCATTAACTTTGTGATTTAACGAGACAATTCCATAGTGCGATAACGCACCCCTTTGTGCAGAGGGGATGAAAACAAGATCGCTGACTTTGAAAATGGTCGAAAGAAAATTGAATATTTCTTTTGTTTTTTTATAAGCGATCGCAAGTGGAATGAATTATCGTGAATCGATTTTTTCCAAGGTCACGTATCTCGAATCGTAGAAAATGTCTAAATCCTGTAGATTGAATTGCGAAATACGTATTTCTATGGGTTTGTGTATAGAATGCGTACGTTGTGTGTCTTTTGATGAAAATTAATTCGCAAACTCGGCCCTACGAAACGGCTGCTGGCTATTTGGACCGCACGTGTCGCCCAGCACTAACGGAGCATGAATTTGACTTGCAAACGTGCGCAACGTGTGTCGTACGCAATTGCTCTTTGCACATTTGTCCAAACATACATATATATATATATATATATATATATATATATATTTATGTACGAGGTGAATTATATACGACATCACATGTTATCCAGTAACAATCGTAGTCGTGTTTAGTTCAATTGCATTAAAAGTGCAAAGACTCGAGGTAATTAAACAAAAACGATCGAAAATTTTAATTACACATATATATTTTTTTTATTAATTTGCATCGATTTCTCGAGTGTTTTCTATTCGAGTCGGATCCACGATGGTAAAAAAAATGGGCTGGGATAAACGAATTATGCCCACGACCAACCGGGCCCCATTGGCTTGGTCGAGAAATTCACGTTCTTCCACGATGGTTCGTTTTCTTCTTCGAACTGTCCTCCTCCCAATTTCGAATCACAATTTTGTATTCAAGTCTAGTTCTGTCCTAACGTGGAATCGTGAATACGGTTGCTAATGCAACCCCCCCCCCCCGAGTTTCTTTATTTTTGTATTATTCTCTTCGCCCATCCCTCGTTCCCTCTCTCTCTCTCTGTCTCTCGCTGTCTCTCTCTCTCTCTCTCTCTCTTTATCATTCCTTCGGGCACGTCGCGTTTTCTCAGCTTGCATCGAAATCGTCGCCTGCCATTGGCATAATACATTAGCTACTTATAACTTCCTGCACTGAATATTTCTGTGTTATTGCATTTCCGGTTCGTATACGTTACAGCGACGTACACGTGTGCGCGCGATACCAAAACTCATAAATCTCACGAGTATAACTGTAGAACAATTTTTTTTATACTCGTAAGATTGTAATATTTTTCTGTATTGCGTGACTCTCGAAGGTAGATGTGCCAGGGTGTGAGAGAGATGGCTGTTATTCGCTTGCACCGCGAATAACAGCCGTCGACGCCAACGAATTTCGTCCGGAACTTGGTCGAAGCACGAAAGAGAAACTAATACAGGCACAACGAGGTAAAAGCTTCCCAAGCTGGTGCCACCCCAGTTTGGATACTCGTTTCGTCACGTTGTAGAGAAGCCAAGCTCGTCCTCCCGGCAGGATCTGCCTGAGAAAAGCATCGCGGCTGAAGCGAGCTAAAAAAAAAAAGAAAGAAAAAGAAGCAAAAAAAAACGGAAAAAATTATATCACCATCGCGAGCGACGAGACGTTCGAAGGGAAAAAATTCTTTTGTCCCCCGACGGATTTCTCACCGATACGAAGGATCAACCCTCATTAACGAGGCGCGACTGCGAGACGACGAGGGCGATTCGGATAAACATGGGAGAATTTTTTTTCGCGCGTTTCGGGTCAAAAAGAAATATGTGTCGACCCTCGCGGTTAGGGGTTGCTCTTTGTTAGGGTGAGAAAAGAGAAACATACTTCTTTGTCCTTTCTTAATGACGCATCACCTGTACACAATAAATAATTGATTGACGTTGATAAAATGGAAACGGTAATACCGACGTTGATAAATAAGTCAGGAAATTTTCATCCCTTAACGTTTCATTTATTTCCCATCCCCAGAAACCCTGAAAATGAAACGTTCATCAGTAACGTGATTCTATCGTCAACGATCGAATGTCAATAGCTTAGTTTTCCCATCGAGTATTATCGACTCGCAGATTTTCATTCGATACCACCCTCGAATTCAACCCTCGCGAATGACATTCTGACGCAAAGACCATTCTCATCCCAAGATCGTTACAATGCTAACACACCCATCGAAGAAAATCACGAATTTCTAGTTACGAACTTAATCAAGTTTCCGAACGACGAGCTCTATATCTCCCTGGACTTTCGGACTAAGTAGCAAGAGGGATGATCTAATTCATATATATATATATATATAATAAAGTAAGGGAGCAGAAGCTTCTAACGACGTATCTAGCAACTCATCTTGCCTACGAACTCTCACAACGAAGCTTACATAACTCGGTACAACACCTAACTGTATTCTCATGTCCAAATAGTGAGTGAGTTTTCCACCCCCTACCCCCTTCTCTCTTTACCTCGTAAGCCCACAAAACATTACACGTTACGAAGTCGGTAGAGAGAAACTTGTATCTGGGTTCACGCCATTTCTATCTCTGCGCGCGTGTCTCACACGATATTTCCATTCGCGAGAATTCTGCTCTATGTCTCTCTCTCTCTCTCTCGTCCTCTTAATCTTAGTCTTGGCTCAACGTAAGCCTGATAGGACACTTCGCGACTTATTCGCAACGAGGGTTAGACCACAAAATGAAACGTACGTATTTCAGAATTTCCGAGGTGGAGCGGGTGTTGGAACTCGGGGAAGTTTTGTAGAAACGACGTCAACATCGTGAATATTGGATTCGGTTCCATGCGCGATTTCCCCACCCCCTCCACCCCTCCTATGTTAACGTTTGAGTTGGATCTCATTAATTTACGTCAGAAGTCACGATGCCGGGAGTGAAATTGGACGGGTGAGATAGTAACTGACGAAATAGAATTAGGGGGATTGATTGGATAATTTAATTCGAACACCCCCCCCCTCCCCCACCCCTCCCCCGACGGTATGAAAAATTATCGTCGATTTTACTTTAACGATACATCGTGGCAACATGATCCATGAGTCTCGTTACGATTTTGGGTTATTTGTATAAATTCAAATTTAGGGGTTGTTACACCCCCAGAGTAATTCTTTCCCTTCATCCGATGACAATCAATCCTAACAATTCTCATTTATATTTTTGTTTTGTTATTTCATTTCATATCGCGGTTTGCAATTCGATCGATAACCCTGATTGAAATGTTCCCAGGTCTCTTTTTTAAGGGCTGACATTCCATTTTGAAATCGGGAAGTGGTATCACGTGTCGATAACGCCTCAAAGGATTTTCAACTTCAATCTATGTGCGAAAAGTGAGCGTGGGCGGCAAATGAGAATGGAAAAACGAACAAGATGACTCGATGGTATCGCGATAAAGATAAAGGTCAGACGTAGATCGTCCACTCGCTAAGAGAATATCGCGTTGGCTATAAGAAAAAGAAAAAAAGGAAATAGAAAAAAAAACAATTACACTAGTCGATATTTTCCATTCGTTTAATTGAAAAACTCATCGACGGTTATTAATTCCATTGATTGCAAGAAAATTCAACGATTCAACGTATCGACATTGTGGTTGAATAAATGCTCGAATTAATGAATTTCATCCCCCGTGAAAATGTCCGGAAATCGTTAAAAAATAATGGTTCGCGTTACGGAATGCTTCTTCTTTTCGAGCGTGGAATACAAACGACCGTGAAAAATCGAGCGGAGATGAAGAAGATGGGAGAGATAAAAAAGAAAGCATGAAAGAAAATCAAATAAAAAAGACGGAACAAAAGGATTTTATATACCGATAACAGTTTTCCTTCGCTCGTAGTGAGTGCCGAAGCGGACTTTCAGACGGATTTATTAAGTCATCCTACCAGCGGTATAATAAAGCGTTGATCCTTTCAATGTTGAATTTGATTAATGCAACCGCTCCCCCCTCCCTCCCCCCTCTACCTTGTTTCCAATTTTCTATTTTCTATTTTCCAATTTCCAATTTTCTATTTTCGTTCGAATTTAAAAAACGATAAACAATTATCAAACTTAATTAATTACCCAATCGACATGAAAAATAACGACACGATATTCTCTTGTTAATTCCGGTATTTCTCGTATGTTTTTTTTTTTGTTATTTTCTCGCCAGTAGCTTGTAATGTGAGACAGTAAAATGTGAGACAAAACATTTGTGAAAGGAAACGAGGAAGAAAAAAAGATTTAGAAAGGAAATAGCGAAACGGGGAAAGAGGAGGGGTAGGGGGGGGGGGGGGAAGAGCGACATCCTTGCTGTGCCAGCAGCAGCGAAAGCAGCTTTTCCAGAAAATTCGTAGAGACGTTACAGCTTAAGGATTATTAAGGGTAGGTACCTACCCTTCTATAAATATATTCCCGTATGTTCGTATATATATATATATATATACGTCACTAGAGCAAATTTGATAAACGACACCACTCTCTCGCTGGAAAGACAACAACATTTTCAAGAACGTTGCATAAAATTCGAGAACGTTTTCCAACCCCGTCCCCGCCTAAATTTCCTCGTTCCGCTCAAAGAATATTCCACGACACAAAAACCGCTCGCTTTCGAAGCAAAATATTTTTGGCAAACAAAGAGGTCGAGGAAAAACACGTGAGGTCTTTGAAAATGCACGAATTGTCGTGACTTTGAAACGTCCTTCGTAACGTATTTTTCATCCCCTCAAAAGTCAAGTGGCCGGAAATACACGTCGGACTTTTGTTACTAGAAATTTTCGAGACTTTCCGAAAATATCCAGAATTTTCGGAAATTGCTAGCATTTTTTTCCCGAGCTTCTTACTCGTCCAAGTGTGTATGTGTGTTAAAAACAGGTTGAAACCATCCCTGCCAGCTAAACGATGATGGGCGAACGTAGATAGAGCTCGAAGAAAACTTTTCCTCTTTTGGCCTTCGACTTGTTAACTCAAACCACGAAATGCGCGGCGTTTCGCCCTTGGTGCGCTCGTTGAAATTCGAACGGTCGTAAATTTGGTATAGGTCAGGACAGAGGAGATAGGGTGTGTTGAACGAAAACTTTTTCGAGTGTTTACCATTGTATGTCTGTATATATGTGTGTGTGTATAGGGGTAGATAGAGGGTGAATGAAGAAATGTTGGGCGTGTTGGACGTAGAGAATGGAGTTCGCGGTGGGCGACGGAGAGTCGACGTGGCATCGATTGTCGCGATACTCGAAACGTTTCGGTAGGTTCCAAGGGTGAAATCTATCTATACATTGTTACAAAAATCTAAAAAAAAAGGGTGAAAAAAGTATCGTTTTTTATCGTTTTTCGTTAAAACAGGGTCGAAAAGCTCCATTGTGGTTTTCCGACTCCTTTCCTCTTCAACCCCTTTTGTCCTTTCTTCAACATTCTCAATTTCAACCCCCCAACCCCATCCGACCATTCTCTCGGTGCAATTGCCAAAAAAACCTCAAAAAGCACAAAAGTCTTGGTCGTTTCTAAAAGCGAGAAAGATAAAGACCGCGAAACGAATCGCGTGATACAGAAACGTATAAATTATTCGCGAAAAAATAAATCCCCTGTGAGATGAACGACGCGTACCAACGTTTTTTTTTCCTACGGAATGATTCCGATCTAGTCTTTGGTACGTCCCTTGCGAGGGATGAATTACGAGAGCGAGGAAAACGGGACTGCGGGCCTGTCATTATCCCGTTGCGGTTCACTTGTTAAAATTTCTCTTTCGGGACACGTTATCCACCCCTGTACAACCACCCTCTCGCCTCGTTTCACATTATCCGTCTCTTTCTCACGTATATATACGGGTTTAACGAGTCTGGCACGAGAAACGTATATATAGAGAGTTCTCGAGTTCTCGATTTCGCGATCACGAGCTCTACTACCCTTTGAGCAGCCACGAGTGACGAAATTGCGAGATAGACGTCAAAGTACGATTCGACGAGCTCTCCACCCCCTTTTACAATTTATCTTATACGTACGATCATACATAAATGTATATACTTTAAGGACCGCAAGACTCCTATATCGTCGAGTCTAATCAAGATAGCGATTTTCAAAAAGAAAAAAACAACACGAAAATCATAATAATAAGGGAGAAATCATGATAATAATACTGTATTACGAGAAAATCGAACGAGAATAGAATCGAACGAAAGAAGCATTAAATAACGATTTGAATTAAGGGAAAAAAAAAATAAAGACGAGAATTTTCTCGTCGATCGAACATCGAGGTCTATGAGTCGATATAAATTATGCGTGTCGATTCGATCGGATAATTATGTATACGTATATTTGCATTGGAGCGAGGGGGTTGCACGTCGTATTGGAGATAATGGTTATTGCAACGCTGCCTCTATCTTGATAGTTCCTTAAAGGGAACAATTTCCTGACTGAATGGAAGTTCCTCTTTCCTCTTAAGTTTACCACCCTTCTGGAGTTTGCGTAACCCTCTTCCTACCCCTACCAACTCTCTGCCAGTTCTCTCTCTCTCTCTCTCTCTCTCTCTCTCTCTCTCTCTCTCTCTCTCTCATCGCCCTATCTACGTCGCCCTTCAGTACTCTTGCTCGCGTAGGGCGATGAATTATCACGAACGTGTACAGGAAACTGTCCTTTGGCATTATCAACTTGTCGCGTGGTATTAACAATTCCGTCGTCCAAGAAGCAACGAATAATCATTCCGCAATCAAGTGGAACAATTCTTTGAAAAAAAAAATACCCTTCCACGTTTATTCCCATTTGTCTTCTTTTTTGATTTTGTTTTTCATTCATTACTCAATATTCTTTGCGGTTAAAAAAATTCGTATTAATAACGAACGATGAGCTATTTTTGTTAATACTTTTTTTAATCTCTTCGTTACAAATACTTTTTTAATCTCCTCATTACGAATACTTTGTTAATCTCCTCGTTACCAATACTCTTTTTAATTGTTTAATTTGTTTAATGATTTTTTAAAATAGAATCGTTGTTTTAATAGAAACCTTGTTTCTAGCCCGTGCTAGTATAAAAATAGTTTTTCATCTAAGAACAAATATTTATAAATTGACTTTTCAGGAAATGCGCGGAAAAAGCTTTTTGCGAAAGTAATGTAATGAAATAAAATAAAGTTTTAATTGCGACGAACGTGATTACCATAGTTTTTGAAGAAATTAATTATTTGTCGAGCCGTTGTGTGACGTTTATGCGTGTAGAGTAATAACGGGTAATAATGACTTTCAAGTAATTAAATGTTTTGTTCTCTCTCTCTCTCTCTCTCTCTCTCTCTCTCTCTCTCTCTCTCTCTCTCTCTCTCTCTCTCTCTCTCTCTCTCTCTCTCTCTCTCTCTCTCTCGTTATACCTTTCACGATCTCTTTCACCTTTTCAATTCCATCCATCCGTTTATCAATGATGGCGAGAGGTAGGTACGTGTTCGTCTACGCCAAAGCGCAAGGCTCCCTCCATCTTTCTCTTTCGCTGTTTCTTTCACTCTCTTTCGGTTCAATCTTTCACGCGCATCTCACTCTATCTATGCAACTATCTGTCTCACTCATTCTGTCTTTATCTCCCTTTCCGCTTCTCCCACTTTCTCTTCTAGCTCTAGTTGTAAAAAATATAACTGATCAAGCGAATAGATAAACCATGGAACCGATAACAGCCGTTCGATAATAGCCGATCACTTTCATTCCGTTATACAGGAATAGAGAAAAACATGAAGCACAGCTTGTGAAATTGGTTACAAATATGGGAAATAAATAATGTGAGAATAAATTCGATTTTTTCAGTTTTGTTAATTAGGTAATGATTTTCTTACGGTGGAGATTTAATGGAGATGACTATAGGGAATTAAATTTGATGCCAGACACGAATTTTATAGCTCGATTGATTTACATGAAGCACAGC
>JAPYZU010003804.1:0-10220 GCA_030523005.1 Tryphoninae sp. B BG-2022a | reverse complement strand
TATATATATATATATATATGTATTAGACTGTGCCATTTTTGGGCAACTTTTTTTCTTCCTACTAACAGGCTTTAATCTTATAAAAAGGTAAAAAAAGAAGCTTCTATACATTTTAGCTCAGAATATTAATAGTTAGAGGTCGCTTAAACACATCTCTATTTCCCATTTAAATAACACAGGGAAACAAAAATTCTGTCGGAATTTTATAACACGGTCATGGCATATTCCACAAACAAGCTGCTGGCAGATTCTTACGCAGAATTGCATGTCTACAAAAAAGCCATGTTATACTTTTTTGATAAACTTAGCCATTCAAGGGATATTCAAGTTCAAAGTGTAAATTGTATGAAAATTCATCGTATTTTGTTAACATTACAGCAAATCTATCGACTATTGAAAAACATCAAATGACTTTTGTCTAGATTATTAAATTTACTATCCAAATTCTTTAATTTATAGTTAATAAATATTAATAGATGATTTTTTAAGACTTTGACACTTATTTTTTGCCAAAAAAATTGGTGCGTCCCTATGATTGACTTATGATAAGTCAATCACAGGGGCACCAAAATTTCAGGGACACGAAAATTTCACTCAGTTATAACATACGGATTAAAGGGTATTCTAGTTCAAATAATAACTATGTATATAATATTTTTACGAGAAGAGAGAGAGAGAGAGAGAGAGAGAGAGAGAGAGAGAGAGAGAGAGAGAGAGAGAGGTGGAAGTAATGATGACGAAATATGCCGCATCTCGGCTCAGCTTCCTCCCTGACAAAGTTTGGTGAATCTTGGCAACTTTCTTGGAGGGGACGGTCCAGTCTGATAGATTGTCAATGAACCGGAGTAGATAATTGCTGGCCAGGCAATCATCCACCATGATTTATCCGATATAGGTGGACAGCCTCTGTCTCCTTCGCACGAATGTTTCGAAATTTTATGCATGATGCTCACTTGACAATTTCTGAGCGAGTGTCTTGATTTTTGAATCTCATTGCACGAGTCGTCTCCCTTCTCCTTTCGATCTGCTGTCTCTCGCCTCACACACTCACAACACCATTAACCGCTTCACATGATTTAAAAGGATGCACTATCTAGTCCATTAGATTTTTTATAGACTGAGGCGTTTCGAAAATTTGAAGGACAATTTTATTTTTGTTATACAGAATACTATATTTTTTTATAGCGATATATGGTAGAAAATCGAATTTTTATTAAACAAGTATTGACCTTTATTAGTCCTAAATCTAATAGCTAACGATTAATTTCACTTTATTATTTGAAAATTTTCTTCACATAAAGAAACAAAGTTGTCCTTCAAATCTTTGAAACGCCTTAACCTATAAAAGACAATGTAGAATTTAAATTTAAAAGGATGCACTACGTAGTGCATCCTTTTAAACCACGTAACTTTTGTATATTGCATTTTTTCGTGCAACGTAGATTTTCGACGTTATAACGGTGTACACGTTGCGTGAACCACTCTGTATATATATTAATTACTTCTGTACCTTGTTGCGTTACTATGAAAAAGAGCCACGAGAGAATTCGCTTACAAATTTATGTATGATTTTGAGATTCTCAGTCCCACATTGTTAATGGTTAGATACCTTTATAAATTAAAAAAATATTTAATTTTCAATTGTTATGTTTTCATAGTATTAACATTCGAAATATGCTGGGAAAATGCCATTTTCAAATACAAAGAAATAACGAAATTATGGTTCCAACAAGGTAGGTGCTCGTGTGGCGAGCACCAACAGGTAGCGTGCAGGCATACCATTTTTTATAAATTTAAAAGCAATTTTCAAAGTTATTGAACTACGACGAATGAAATTATTAAAATACAGAGCAAGATTTCGTTTCTTGTCGCGAATGAGTTTCAATATGTTCCAGCGCTAAACGGAGCGAATTAATGAAATTAATGACCATATATTACAATTTATCGATAACTGCTATGAGAACACTAAATCATTACGCTATATTGAAAATATCATTGATTTATTTTCGGTTACATTTTCGTCGAACTTAAACGAACCCATGAATAATTAATTCATTGGTGTACCAACCGTCACTATTCAGTGATAGTAATGATTGCTAAAAAAAAATGTTAACGTTCAAAAGTCACATGGAAAAATGATTAGTAGGTACCTTCCGAACAGGGGAGTGCGGGTTCAGAGCTGTAAAGGTAAACGTCGAGCCAAGGCCTGCCTCGAATCTATTGTAGTGTCTATTGTACTATAATCGTTAAGAAAAATTCCTGAATTTCTTTCATTCCAAATGATTGGATTTATTCGAGTTTCGTTCGAAGAAAAGAGAATTATTAGACAGATTCTGATAAAAAAATATATTTTTATAGAAATGATGGTTATAGAAATAAAATTGTTTTTTAAATTTTTATCGGAAGCGCAATTTGGTAATTATCTGTACGAAATCAAATGTGTAATCTACCTCCATATTATTCCTCAATTTTTCAGACTGCTATTGGGTTTCGAGTATATACGTCAATACGCAACCCTTAACGATCTCGTTCGCTCGAATATTCCATCCACTCGATAGTCATTACATTTTTTTGTATACATCTTCACAAAATCTAGCGAATTTCATTCACGTTCGAATGACGTTACGTAGACCGAGTGGGCATTGTTTGTGCCCTCATTTTTCCGATAAGTATCTCGTGCATCGGTACTTGGGTGAAATTACACGCAATTCAAACGCGACGAGGGTTGCAAATGCAAAATCGAAACTTGTACCTTGCAGTGTATTTCGTATAATGTAATTTTATACTTCCTTCCTGTCATTAACGAAAGTGATTTGTAATTAATATCGCGTAGCGAAGAACCTCTCATTTTTCCAAAATGTATCCTCGAATAGCGAGAGATGACCCTTCTCAACTCAGAAACAAGTTGTTTGATTAATTGAAGTAAATTGATGAGCAGAATGGAACTTCCACTCAGTTAGATTAACTATTTAAGTATTTGAATCAATGAAGATTTTCCTAGATGGTAATTGGATAATTGTTTTGGATCATTGATGTTTTTCGAATATTGTTATTAAAAAAAGATTATATTTTTTCGAATTTATCAAAAACAATAACGCTCGATATGAAAATGAAATATTTTTTATACGACCTAAGCGACCAGCGATGCATGATTTATTTAATAAAACTGCATAAAAATGAAAAAACTTATTACTATGCACTAATTGTAAGTAGAGATTAATTTGAATTACGCACAGTTTTCATAGATCGCAATTAGATAATCGATTATTCGGTGTTTCAGAAAAAGAATGCGAATACAATTTTTTAAATAATTTCACAAAGTAAATAATTTTTCAATATTTTTCACTCATCAATCCAGAAAAAAAGGATTGAATTAATTGAAATGACCAAAATCGACGATAGAAAATAATGGAATTAATTTTAATCGAGTAAACCTCCGCTGTATTTACTTCGAACAATTTATCCCTTACGTTTAAATAAATTAAGTGCAAATGATATTATCCCGATAATTTTTTTCGTACAAAATTCTGAAAGATTATTACGCGCGACGTAAAAATTCAATATTTATCGTATCAACCGAGTATAATCTATACATCAGTACACTATAACCAACTGATTATATCAATGACATCGCGTTGTTATCGCAACTATCGTATACTCGTCGTATGTACGTTTATAACAGCGCAGGTTGTCACATCGAAGAAATTAACAGCTGGCCAAGGTGAACGTTTTGTAGTAAAAAAAAAAGGGGGAAGATTGCTAAGAGAAGGCAAAACGTCTTATGTGTTGATCTCTAACCAATGTTGTGATTATTTCCATACGTATTTCTCTCGTACTGAAATAAATATAATAGTATTACATTCACGTGTACACCCTGCTGGTGTACTATGGCAATATACGATGGTAGCTTCGTGTAGAAAATTTGATGGGCGAGCGGTGCAATATACTTACTGGCTCTAGTCGTATCTCTATATCGCCGAGCTACAACTAAAGTGGTGAATTTAACGATTCTCCTTTAATAGACACGAAAGTCGTTTCTCGCCTTTGCTAAAACATGGCTTGTATCTCGTACACAACACTTTATTATATAAACAGTTATTTATGATATTTAATAAATTGATACGATAAGACAGGCACATTTACGTTCAACAGTATTTGAATCAATTGCTTAAGGCCAATTAACGAATTAATTGCAATGACATTAATAACGGGTTATTTTTTTATGCAAATAATTTCATCGAAAGAAGCGCTCAGCTAATAGCAAATATTTTGAAAAAAATTAAAGCAGGGGATTCAAAATAGTGTTCGTGAAAGCGGAGAAAATAAGAATATTCGATGATAATTTTATTATTTTAGTGAATTATTACATCGTGTAATACTTTACATCGATTATTTTTTCAATAAACTTATTTCTCTCAGTTATAAATAAAAAATTCTATCTTTTTTTTACAAATTGAAACTTAACTCCTATTTTTTATACTCTATCTATGTTTCGTATAACACAAATGCGGTCAATACACCATTATTCAAGTACGTAAGTGCCGCGCAGTACAAGGCTTGCCGCTATTTTCTACTAACACTTATTCAACAAAACACTTATTTCGAGTGTTTGCGGCTCGTCTTCGATCGTGGCGTTCGCTACAGCGTGTTACAATCGTCTTTCGTTAATAATATATAGGTATAGAAGGTATACCGGCGGATGTATGACGGATTTTCAATGGCTATATCTGTATTGCTCTTGTCTTCGATGAAAAGGCGAGGAAACGCGCAACCAGCAGTTTCCATGTAGTACAAGAGGTAAACAGAGTGCTCTTATCGAGTTATCGAGGACTCGAAACGATAGGTGTAAATCACAAGTGGACTAACCTACGACAATCACAGTATCACACGCATACATACGTACATACATGCATATATACATACTATAAGAAGTATATGCAAATATATATATATATATATATATATATATATATATATTAAACAGTTTGAATACATGTAACGTAGAAGCACGTGCTCGATGCGTATAGCACGCACTAATATTGAACACGTACTCGCGAATATCTCGATGCATCGGTGAATCGAGAGCTCGAATCCTGTGGTATATCCCGTTCACTATACACCAATGCGGTGAAGCTGTGTATTCCGAGATCCAAGGTAGAATCTCGCGTTACGAGGGCGTAACGATGGGATAGCCTCGAGAGAGATATAAATATCCTATATTTTACGTATATATATATACTATATTGTGTATAAACGATGTAACTTTGAGCATCTCAGAAACGATGCGAACCATTCCCTCGCTCCAGGTTCGTCGTTCAAGTTTTAGTATAACGTATCGGCATACACATGAATTTTCATTTGCGAATAGTGTAAGAGACACTGCGAACGTCTGTGAGGTCGTGTTTTCACTCTTTCGGCAGTTTCAGCGTTAACTATTTAGTACGATGAATTATCGTAATAACGCCCGAGGAATTTGTCGAAATCGATGGATATTTATAATTGATCCGAATGTTTGCCTTCTAGTGGGCATAACATTATTATAATAGATTGAGCAACTATTTATAGTCGGATTTAACTTTTGTTTAGGTGAGCACATTTTATATTTTTGTCATTAGACTTCAATTTTTGGTCAGTCGGTGTATTTTTCAGTACAAACTGAATTGTTTTTGACTTATTTCTTTATTGCGGCGTATTTATTAGCTACCATCTCAATCTACCTTCTATAATGACTCGAGTCGGATATTTTATGTTTTCTTTCAATTCTTGTTAGATTTTTACTATACTGTGTACAAGTGTATATATATCAAAATCGCCTTGTGGTCTCTTCTCCTCTTCTTCCCAAAACCCAGGTCCGAGAACTTTTAAATGTGACTTTATCATTTCAATTTTAACTTTTATTTTTGTTTTAGCTATCCGAGTTTAATTTGTGTATTTGATGTTTCCAATGCTCTCTTAATCTTCTTCTTTTCCATCTTTTCCTATACTTCTTCCTCTCGTTTCTTGTTTCTAGCCATCGCCTAACAATCCACCCTCATCGTTTTTTTCGTCGGACAAAAGCTCCTAATTGCTTCCCGGAAATCCTTCAACTTGCTACTTTCGTTCAGCTTTCATTTACTCACATCCTCGATGGACCTTCGTCGCTGTCAGTCGTTTATATAACAATTTCACTTCTTTTGCGTCTTGCAAAACTTGCTTTCCGCTTGTGCCTTTTGTAAAGATTAGATAGAAAGATATTTGAATGTGAGTAATTTGGAGCTTTTTTTCGTGCAACAGGGTACATTATGTCATCCAATACATCCATTTATTTCCTAAATACAAGTTTTATTATCGAATAATTGAATTCGAATTGAGATGTTAGTAGATGAGGTGAATGACATAATTTTTGTCATTGGGCAAAACAACAATCGTCACAGTCATTCGAAACTTTTACGATCAATCTGTCAAATAAATGGAGCGTCGGAAAGTAATGCAATTAATATTAGGTCAACATTTGTTTCATTCGTATTAAGAGATTACATATACTTTTAGATCTGATGACATTATATCATAATTAGGCTTTATTTCCAATTTTTAAAAATGTATTGGAAATACACTTTCTAATATGCATAATATAATACCTAGGGAATTTCCTGGCAATTTCATTTAAAAATATTACTACTGGCGGGCATGGTTGTAGTACCAGGCAGTTCTTTGGCTATTCTTTTTTAAATAAATAATATTCTGGTAAAGTAGATGGAAATAACTCATACTTGTCAAATTCGATATTAGGAAATTTTCGCTTTTTAGCCTGTAGATCCGGTTAATTAATTCAGCACGAAACACCCGGTGTATTCCCTCTCAACTCTTGGACGTACCGATGTCCGACATCACGTGATTACATATATATTATATACATCCACGTAGGCCGATACATTTTTCTTATATACGTATGGTGCATTTCACGCCAAATTAGACCGCTGGTTAAGACCAGTCTTCATAATTGTTTCAATTGTTTTTATCTATCCATTTGCGAGATATAAATTTTCGAAAAATTACGATTTTGAAAAATTAATTTTTTGAAATGCTCGTAACTTCGCAAATAATCGACCAAATTGCACTTTCTTTTGTTTCAAAATTTTTGTTTTTGAATGTTCCTTTCATACAAACTCAACTAAACGAATTTATTTTTGAAATACTATTGGTAGTTATCGATTTTGTTAAAACTTTTTGTAAAATACTGTTCGTAAGTTAAAGATTTTTAAACTTAATTTTAGAATGGGCAAGCGATCTGATCTATCTTTTTCGCATTTTCAATTTGTATGTTTTTAGTTATCCGTGCTGAACAATATTTAAAAACAAGTTCTTATACTCAAAAGCTGCTGGAAATAATTATTCTAGAGATACCTAGTGATTACTGATTGTATTACAGAATGATTAAAGAACAAAGATGTATACGCAATAAGATATGCATTAATAAAAACATATATAGAAAATGAGGTACTTATTAGTAACAAATATGCACGAAATAAGGTACTTATCAATAATAAATACCTCTCATGCTTACCGCATGAAAAATGTTACGTGAAAACTTGAAAAACCGTGAAATTTTACCGCTTTTTTCGAGATTGCATCAATAATTTTTGAATTATCAAAAGAATAATTATCATTTTCGCTATATGGAAGAAATTTTCAATGGAATTAGACCATTTTGTAATGATTTTTAAGGAAAAAAATGAGAAACCAATTTTTAAAAAAACGGACTTGCAGAAGTTCCAAGTTGTCCGAATAGGCATGAAATGCCCCATATATATTGTACGTGAGTATATATGGATATACATAGACGCCAATGCGACTGTCACTTCAATCCTATTACGAGACGGGATGTATAAAGGGCGCAAGGGGATGCGCGTCCCATGATCCTGGTAGGAGAAACGTCATGGCACATTTCGATCGAACGGTCCATCTTCGATTGCTGTGGCGTTGCGCAAAAGATGGCGAGATAGTTCGAAACGAGGTGAGAGAACCATCCGCGATAGGAAAAACTGTCAGGGGGTGGTGAATCTTTCTCCAGGGCGAAGAGAAATTCTCTTGGCTATGCGGTACTGATGGATTTTCACCGAAATACAAATTGGATCGCGATATAAGGGTCGCCCAACGGGAAAAGCTTGTAATAACGGAATAGTCTATATACAGGGTGCTCCATTTAAGACCTACCCTAGTAACACATCTTGAAAAATAGTATTTTCTGAGGAAAAAGAATGCGTATAAAAGTTTCAAGATTTAAAAGGGTTCGTAAAACGCCATTACTTGTTTGATCTTTTACTTAATACGGTTTTCAAGATTGTTTCAAGATTAACTTATTTTTTTTTCTATTTAGAAGAGTAACCTTTGTTCAAAATATTTTTTTCAGAAAATCTCAATTTCTTAACACAATTATCCAAAACTTCAAACAATTCTGAATTGTCATAATCTCTATACTCCAAAACTAGAGCACTCTTTGCACTTTAGATTTTCTGAAAAAATATTTCAAACAAAAGTTTTTTACTTTTTTATGTGAAATGCGAATCTGCAAAAAAATAAATTGATCGTAAAGCGGTCTTGAAAACCTCTATCTAAAAGATAAAATAAGTAATGTCGTTTTACGTCCCTTTCAAATCTCGAAACTTTTATACGAAACATTTTTTCTTCAAAGATCAAAGATGTTTGACCGACGGGTTCGAAAATGGGACAACGTATACCGGGTTAATCACATAAAATGTCGCACAACGAATCAATAAACGTTGAAGCCACCCACCTCCACCCCCACCTTAGCCGTAGATATAGCATAGATTAGGGCGTTACATTTGGGTTTGCAAAATTCAGAGCAGGCAATTAGATTGCTTTTATTTTTCCGCAGTCATTTTTTTTCTCGGTCATTGGCTGCTCTGAATTTTGTCCAACGTGCCAACAAGCGTTGAAGTCACCTACTCCCCGCCTAAATTCAGAGCAGCCAATGCCCGAGAAAAAAAAAGACTGTGGGAAAATACAAGCAATCTAATTGATTGCTCTGAATTTTGCAAACCCAAATGTAACCCCCTAATTTATGCTATATCTACGGCTAGGGTAGAGTGGGGGTGGAAGTGGGCGGCTTCAAAGCTTCTCGGGGCGCTTTGATTGGATCAACTTTAAATATTTATATCTCGTGAACTATTGGCAATATCTCTAATGTATATTTACAACTTTTATTTGTAATGGCCTCATGTACCTCAGAATTCGCTGTGCGATACTTTATGTGATTCACCCTGTATAGGCCATGAATGAAGATATTTCACCCTCCGTCACATACTCGGATTACATAATATATTTTCTTTCGGCTTGATCTCGTATTTTCAAATCCATTTATGCAACAAGATACGTCTATCGGAGAAAATCCAAGATTGGAGCTTGCAATTTTCATATTCTTTGATGGCGCCCGATCTTTATTTGTGGGATTAATAATCATAATAAAAAATAGATTAATCGTTGCAATTCTTAGATAAAAGTTGGCGAAATAATGTTGGCGTTATCGTTTTTTAAGAAACTTTAAATCGCCTTACCTGGCTCTTGAATTTTTACAAAAGATTGTACTTTTAAAAATTTCTCAGTTTTTTTTTGTTCGTGAGTTTTCGATACAACGTTATTCCGATAAATTGTCTTGGTAGAACTAAATTTGATGCGAAGCGAATAATATTTACGTCGAATCTCATTTTCCTCGATTTAGAGATTTCCACTGGTCGTGCGATTGGATTTCCATACAAATAGTATTATTGTAATCTCGTTACATCCCTCTATATTATAGTGTACTGATATTCCGAATGCCCTTCTTGATGGACGTCGATATAGAGTACCATTCCACTAAACGTGAAGCACTATACTCAAAGGAACTAACACACGATGAGCTCTTGTGCCCTGCTCTAATCATCATTCGATATCGCCATCGATATATATATATATACGTATATGGACACACACACACACACACACGCACACACACACACACACACACACACACACACACACACACACACACACACACACACCCACACACACACACACGCGCACACACACACGCACACATACGCACGCACGCACGCACGCACACACGCACGCACACACACACACACCGACACACCGACACACCGACACACCGACACACCGACACATCGACACACCGACACACCGACACACCGACACACCCACACACCGACACACCGACACACCGA